>CM019692.1:30046198-30283698 GCA_009760885.1 Achatina immaculata | reverse complement strand
ATAGTTGGGTTTTTTTTCCTTAAAGGTGTTTTCTGTACACAAAATCTCAAACACAGGAAAAGTGTTAAGTAGCTGTCCAATGATCTGATTCGTTTTAGTGCATCTATTCTGAGTTTCTTTGTCGACTGTTAGTGCATTAAACTAAACCAGAGTTTCAAGTGAAAGTTGGCCCCGTGATAAATATGTTCCACTTCAAATCCACCGAGCAGTACTCATAAGTTTCTTGTCACAGACACGTACATAATACTCAGCCAGACACTCCATACTTTTCCTGTTACGTCCTCATACAGGCACGGAACACTTCACAGCGCTGTTTCTTTTCAAAGTATGTTCTGGTTTGAACCCGAACCATATAAAACGTCCTTGTCAAAGAGTTTGTGAGTCACCAAACATTAGAGCACAAGCGCCCACCAACATCAAACGCTGACCCCGTAACCCCCAGAGATGAAACACGTGCAGTTAATTTTATGCTTGGAAGAAAAAAAAATATCCGCCAACTTGGTTTTGGAAAAGTTTCACACTGTCAGTTAGGCAGAAACTTTCTTGCTCTGAAACAGCGTGTTTATGATGTGGGACGTGTTTTCATTGAAATGTTGGCTTGATGTTAAGACACGCTTTTATGTTTAAAAGATAGCTTGCTGTTAAGACACGCTTTTACGTTTAAACGATGGGTTGCTGTTAAGACACGACGCTTAAAAGATGGGTTAGTGTTAAGACACACTTTTACATTTAAAAGATGGGTTGCTGTTAAGAGACACTTTTACATATAAACGATGGGTTGCTGTTAAGACACACTTTTACATTTAAACGATGAGTTGCTGTTAAGACTGCTTACAATGATCATATAGTATTGGTAAGTAGAAAAATGAACCTGAAGAAAACCTGCCAGTCAAAACCTGAAGACAATCTCCCGATCAAAATACGAAGATAATTACCCTGTCACAACCGGAAGAAAATCTACCAGTCAAAACCTGAAGAAAATCTCCAGTCAAAACCATAGGAAAATCTCTCAGTCAAAACCTGAAGATCTCCCAGTCATAACCTGAAGAAAACATCTTAGTCAAAACCTGAAGAAAATCCCTTAGTCAAAACCTGAAGAAAACATCTTAGTCAAAATCTGAAGAAAACCTCCTAGTCAAAACCAGAAGAAAACATCTTAGTCAAAACCTGAAGAAAACCTCCCAGTCAAAACCTGAAGAAAATCTCCCAGTCAAAACCTGAAGAAAATCTTCCAGTCAAAATCCGAAGAAAGTCTTCCAGTCAAAACCTGAAGAAAATCTTCCAGCCAAAACCTGAAGAAAACCTCCTAGTCAAACCCCGAAGAAAACCTCCCAGTAAAACCCTAAAGAAAACATCCCAGTCAAAACCTGAAGAAAACCTCCTAATCAAAACCTGAAGAAAATATCTTAGTCAAAACCTGAAGAAAACCTCCTAGTCAAAACCTGAAGAAAACATCTTAGTCAAAACCTGAAGAAAACCTCCCAGTCAAACCCTAAATGAAAACTAGTCAACCCCTGAAGAAAACCTCCTAATCAAAACCTGAAGAAAACCTCCTAGTCAAAACCTGAAGAAAATCTCTTAGTCTAAAACCTGAATAAAACATTTTAGTCAAAACCTGAAGAAAACCTCCTAGTAATAGTAGTAGTAGTAGTAGTAGCAGTAGTAGTAGTATCGTAATACAAATTGTAATTCCAGCATATTACACAGTAATACATGTGTACTGAAAATGCCCACATCCTCCCTTTCTCCCCCCCCGCAACACACACCCACACACCCACACACCCACACACACCCACACCAGCATCCACACACACCCACACACACACACACCAGCATACACACACGCCCTCCCTTTCTCCCCCCGCAACACACACCCACACACACACACACACACCAGCATACACACACACCCACACACACACACACACCAGCATACACACATGCCCTCCCTTTCTCCCCCCGCAACACACACCCACACACACCCACACACACACTCACACCAGCATACACACACGCCCTCACACATACATAAAAAAACACAGCCTCTTTTTTTAAGCAACATAAAAATCAAACATGCAGCCTGGGTTATATAAACTGTCCACGTTCGGTCATCATTTGTAGCAGACCTTGTTCGTTCATCATTTGTAGCAGACTTTGTTCGTTCATCATTTGTAGCAGACCTTGTTCGTTCATCATTTGTAGCAGACTTTGTTCGTTCATCATTTGTAGCAGACTTTGTTCGTTCATCATTTGTAGCAGACCTTGTTCGTTCATCATTTGTAGCAGACCTTGTTCGTTCATCATTTGTAGCAGACTTTGTTCGTTCATCATTTGTAGCAGACTTTGTTCGTTCATCATTTGTAGCAGACTTTGTTCGTTCATCATTTGTAGCAGACTTTGTTCGTTCATCATTTGTAGCAGACTTTGTTCGTTCATCATTTGTAGCAGACTTTGGTTATGTCGAGTAGCGGGCCCTTGGCGGGGACGGGGGAATGATCCAGACCTGATCCTGTATGTGGGCCGTGACCACACTGTGGTTTTCTCAACTAGTGGGCCCTTGATGGGGGGGGGGGGGGGGTAAACGATCCAGACCTGATCCTGTATGTGGGCCGTGACCAGACTGGCGTAGGTACTTGTAACTTCACTTATCAACCAAAATGGTTGCAACTTTCGGAGTCTCTTTCAGCAACCTACTTTAAAATTACAAATAAAAATCTGCTCCTCTAATTTCTACCTGTAGGGCGAGGCGCATGTGGTTTGATTGTTAGCAATAATGGCACTATTCGACTTCGAAGATTATTTGGAAGCAGTCAGATGTCAGCTGTTGTGTAGTAGATGTCAGCTGTTGTGTCATCATGGGTATTCTGGCATCATCACAACAAGTGATGTCACAGGATACTGATGTGTATCAAACAGTACAGCGTGCAGATCTGCTACACATGTGGCTCCACCACCCTGATAAACTGTCTAATTCCTTGTAGTTTAGTTCGTTAATGTAAACTACCCTTGTAGATTCTCTCAGCTCGCTTTACTGAAGGTAGGAAAGATCTATAATTTACTTTTTATCAGATCTATAACCTATATTTTATCAATCAAAAGTATAACAGATCTTACATAACACATTTTTTAATGGTCTACAGGCTATCTATAGTTGGGTTTTTTTTCCTTAAAGGTGTTTTCTGTACACAAAATCTCAAACACAGGAAAAGTGTTAAGTAGCTGTCCAATGATCTGATTCGTTTTAGTGCATCTATTCTGAGTTTCTTTGTCGACTGTTAGTGCATTAAACTAAACCAGAGTTTCAAGTGAAAGTTGGCCCCGTGATAAATATGTTCCACTTCAAATCCACCGAGCAGTACTCATAAGTTTCTTGTCACAGACACGTACATAATACTCAGCCAGACACTCCATACTTTTCCTGTTACGTCCTCATACAGGCACGGAACACTTCACAGCGCTGTTTCTTTTCAAAGTATGTTCTGGTTTGAACCCGAACCATATAAAACGTCCTTGTCAAAGAGTTTGTGAGTCACCAAACATTAGAGCACAAGCGCCCACCAACATCAAACGCTGACCCCGTAACCCCCAGAGATGAAACACGTGCAGTTAATTTTATGCTTGGAAGAAAAAAAAAATATCCGCCAACTTGGTTTAGGAAAAGTTTCACACTGTCAGTTAGGCAGAAACTTTCTTGCTCTGAAACAGCGTGTTTATGATGTGGGACGTGTTTTCATTGAAATGTTGGCTTGCTGTTAAGACACGCTTTTACGTTTAAAAGATAGCTTGCTGTTAAGACACGCTTTTATGTTTAAAAGATAGCTTGCTGTTAAGACACGCTTTTACGTTTAAACGATGGGTTGCTGTTAAGACACGACGCTTAAAAGATGGGTTAGTGTTAAGACACACTTTTACATTTAAAAGATGGGTTGCTGTTAAGACACACTTTTACATTTAAACGATGAGTTGCTGTTAAGACTGCTTACAATGATCATATAGTATTGGTAAGTAGAAAAATGAACCTGAAGAAAACCTGCCAGTCAAAACCTGAAGACAATCTCCCGATCAAAATACGAAGATAACTACCCTGTCACAACCGGAAGAAAATCTACCAGTCAAAACCTGAAGAAAATCTCCAGTCAAAACTATAGGAAAATCTCTCAGTCAAAACCTGAAGATCTCCCAGTCATAACTTGAAGAAAACATCTTAGTCAAAACCTGAAGACAATCTCCCGATCAAAATACGAAGATAACTACCCTGTCACAACCGGAAGAAAATCTACCAGTCAAAACCTGAAAATCTCCAGTCAAAACCTGAAGAAAACATCTTAGTCAAAACCTGAAGACAATCCCTTAGTCAAAACCTGAAGAAAACATCTTAGTCAAAATCTGAAGAAAACCTCCTAGTCAAAACCAGAAGAAAACATCTTAGTCAAAACCTGAAGAAAACCTCCCAGTCAAAACCTGAAGAAAATCTCCCAGTCAAAACCTGAAGAAAATCTTCCAGTCAAAATCCGAAGAAAGTCTTCCAGTCAAAAGCTGAAGAAAATCTTCCAGTCAAAACCTGAAGAAAAACTAACAGTCAAAACCTGAAGAAAAACTCCCAGTCAAACCTTGAAGAAAATCTCCCAGTCAAACCCTAAAGGAAAAACTAACAGTCAAACCCTGAAGAAAAACTCCCAGTCAAAACCTGAAGAAAACCTCTTAGTCAAAACCTGAATAAAACATCTTAGTCAAACCCTGAAGAAAACCTCCTAGTCACAACCAGAAGAAAACCTCCTAGTCAAAACCTGAAAAAAACATCATAGTCAAAACCTGAAGAAAACATCTTAGTCAAAACCTGAAAAAAATCTCTTAGTCAAAACCCAAAGAAAACATTCCACTCAAACCTGAAGAAAACATCTTAGTCAAAACCTGAAGAAAACATCTTAGTCAAAACTTGAAAAAAATCTCAAAGCACGAAGAAAACCTCACAGTCAGAACCTAGAGAAAAACTCAGTCAGAACCTAGAGAAAACCTCACAGTCAGAACCTAGAGAAAACCTCACAGTCAGAACCTGGAGAAAACTTCACAGTCATAACCTAGAGAAAACCTCACAGTCAGAATCTAGAGAAAACCTCACAGTCAGAACCTAGAGAAAACCTCAGTCAGAACCTAGAGAAAATCTCCCCGTCAAAACCTGGAAAAACCACCCCAGTCAAAATATAGAGAAAATATCCCAGTCAAAATATAGAGAAAATGTCCCAGTCAAAATATAGAGAAAATATCCCAGTCAAAATATAGAGAAAATATCCCAGTCAAAGTATAGAGAAAATATCCCAGTCAAAATATAGAGAAAATATCCCAGTCAAAATGTAGAGAAAATATCCCAGTCAAAATATAGAGAAAATATCCCAGTCAAAACCTGGGGAAAGCCTTCTATTCAAAACCTAAAGAAAATCTCACAGTCAAAACCTAGAGAAAATCTCCCAGTCAAAACCTAGATAAAGCCTTATTTTCAAAACCTTGAGAAAATATCCCAATCAAAATATAGAGACAATCTCCGATTCAAAACCTAGAGAAAGCCTTCTAGTGAAAACCTGGAGAAAATATCCCAGTCAAAATACAGAGAAAATATCCCAGTCAAAATATAGAGAAAATATCCCAGTCAAAATATAGAGAAAATATCCCAGTCAAAATATAGAGACAATCTCCGATTCAAAACCTAGAGAAAGCCTTCTAGTCAAAAACTGGAGAAAATATCCCAGTCAAAATACAGAGAAAATATCCCAGTCAAAAAACAGAGAAAATATCCCAGTCAAAATATAGAGAAAATATCCCAGTCAAAATATAGAGACAATCTCGATTCAAAACCTAGAAAGCCTTCTATTCAAAAACTGGAGAAAATATCCAGTCAAAATACAGAGAAAATATCCAGTCAAAATATAGAGAAAAATCCCAGTCAAAATATAGAGAAAATATCCCAGTCAAAATATAGAGAAAATATCCCAGTCAAAGTATAGAGAAAATATCCCAGTCAAAATATAGAGAAAATATCCCAGTCAAAATATAGAGAAAATATCCCAGTCAAAATATAGAGAAAATATCCCAGTCAAAACCTGGGGAAAGCCTTCTATTCAAAACCTAAAGAAAATCTCACAGTCAAAACCTAGAGAAAATCTCCCAGTCAAAACCTAGATAAAGCCTTATTTTCAAAACCTTGAGAAAATATCCCAATCAAAATATAGAGACAATCTCCGATTCAAAACCTAGAGAAAGCCTTCTAGTGAAAACCTGGAGAAAATATCCCAGTCAAAATACAGAGAAAATATCCCAGTCAAAATATAGAGAAAATATCCCAGTCAAAATATAGAGAAAATATCCCAGTCAAAATATAGAGACAATCTCCGATTCAAAACCTAGAGAAAGCCTTCTAGTCAAAAACTGGAGAAAATATCCCAGTCAAAATACAGAGAAAATATCCCAGTCAAAATATAGAGAAAATATCCCAGTCAAAATATAGAGAAAATATCCCAGTCAAAATATAGAGACAATCTCGATTCAAAACCTAGAAAGCCTTCTAGTCAAAAACTGGAGAAAATATCCAGTCAAAATACAGAGAAAATATCCCAGTCAAAATATAGAGAAAATATCCCAGTCAAAATATAGAGAAAATATCCCAGTCAAAATATAGAGAAAATATCCCAGTCAAAACCTTAAAAAAGCTTTCTAGTCAAAACCTAGAGAAAGTCTTCTAGTCAGACCTGATGAAAACACTAGTCAAAACGGGGAGAAACCCTCTATTCAAAACCTCGAGAAAGTCTTCTAGTAAAAACATGGAGAAAACCTTCTAGTCAAAATCTGGTGAAAACTTCTAATCAAATCCTGGAGAATATATACTAGTCAAAACCTGGAGAATATCCACTAGTCGAAACCTGGAGAATATCCACCAGTCAAAATCTGGTGAAACCTTCTAGTCAAATCATGGAGAATATCCACTAGTCTAAATCTGGTGAAACCTTCTAGTCAAATCATGGAGAATATCCACTAGTCAAAATCTGGTGAAACCTTCTAATCAAATCCTGGAGAATATCCACTAGTCAAAATCTGGTGAAACCTTCTAGTCAAATCCTGGAGAATATCCACTAGTGAAAATCTGGTGAAACCTTCTAATCAAATCCTGGAGAATATCCACTTGTCAAAATCTGGAGAAAACCTTCTAGTCAAAATCTGATGAAACCTTCTAATCAAATCCTGGAGAATATCCACTAGTCAAAATCTGGAGAAAGCCTTCTAGTCAAAACCTGGAGAATATCCACTAGTCAAAATCTGGAGAAAGCCTTCTAGTCAAAGCCTGAAGAAGGCCTTCTAGTCAAAACCTGGAGAAAACTTCTAGTCACAATCTCGTCAAACTTTCTAGTCAAATCCTGGAGATAGCTTTCTAGCCTAAACCTGGAGAAAATATCCCAGTCAAAATATAGAGAAAATATCCCAGTCAAATCCTGCAGATAGCATTCTAGTCAAATCCTGGAGAAAACATTCTAACAAAACCTGGAGAAAAACTGCTAGTCAAAACCTGGTGGAAAATTGCGTGCCAAAATCAAGAAGAAACTTCTAGTCAAAACCTGGAGAAAATCTTCTAATCAAAACCTGGAGAGAAACTTCTAGTCAAAACCTGGAGAAAAACTTGTAGTCAAAACCTGGAGAGAAACTTCTAGTCAAAACCTGGAGAGAAACTTGTAGTCAAAACCAAGAGAGAAACTTCTAGTCAAAACCTGGAGAGAAACTTCTAGTCAAAACCAAGAGAAAAACTTGTAGTCAAAACCTGGAGAGAAACTTGTAGTCAAAACCTAGAGAGAAACTTCTAGTCAAAACCTGGAGAAAAAATTGTAATCAAAACCTGGAGAGAAACTTCTAATCAAAATCTGGTGAAAAACTTTCAGTCAAAACCTGGAGAGAAACTTGTAGTCAAAACCAAGAGAGAAACTTCTAGTCAAAATCTGGAGAGAAACTTCTAGTTAAAACCTGGAGAAAATCTTCTAGTCAAAACTGGAGAGAAACTTGTAGTCAAAACCTGGAGAGAAAATTCTAGTCAAAACCTGGAGAGAAACTGCTAGTCAAAACCTGGAGAGAAAATTCTAGTCAAAACCTGGAGAAAAACTTGTAGTCAAAACTAAGAGAGAAACTTCTAGTCAAAACCTGGAGAGAAAATTCTAGTCAAAACCTGGAGAGAAACTTGTAGTCAAAACCTGGAGAGAAAATTCTAGTCAAAACCTGGAGAAAATCTTCTAGTCAAAACCTGGAGAGAAACTTGTAGTCAAAACCTGGAGAAAATCTTCTAGTCAAAACCTGGAGAGAAACTTCTATTTAAAACCTGGAGAGAAACTTCTAGTCAAAACTTGGAGAGAAACTTGTAGTCAAAACCTGGAGAGAAACTTCTAGTCAAAACCTGGAGGAAGCTTTTTTGTCAAAGCCTGGAGGAAGACTTTTAGTCAAAGTTTTGGAAAATTTCACGTCAAAAAATGGAGAAAACCTGCTAGATAAAACCTGGAGGAATCATTCTAGTCAAAACCTGGAGAAAAATTTTTAGTTGAAACCTGGAGGAAACCTTCTAGTTAAAACCTGGAGGAAACCTTCTAGTTAAAACGTGGAGGAAACCTTCTATTTAAAACCTGCAAGAAACCTTCTACTTAAAACCTGGAGGAAACGTTCTAGTTAAAACCTGGAGGAAATCTTCTAGTTAAAACCTGGAGGAAACCTTCTAGCTAAAACCTGGAGGAAACCTTCTAGTTAAAACCTGGGTCAAACCTTCTAGTTAAACCTGCAGGAAACCTTCTAGCTAAAACTTGGAGCAAAACATCTATTTAAAAACTGAATGAACACTTCTAGTTAAATCTGCAGGAAACCTTCTAGTTAAAACCTGCAGGAAACCTTCTAGTTAAAACGTGGAGCAAAACTTCTATGTAAAAACTGAATGAACACTTCTAGTTAAAACCTGCAGGAAACCTTCTAGTTAAAACGTGGAGCAAAACATCTATTTAAAAACTGAATGAACACTTCTAGTTAAAACCTGCAGGAAACCTCATGTCCAAAACCTGTAGGAAACTTTCAAATTAAAACTTCGAAGAAACCTTCTAGTTAAAACTTGGAGGAAACCTTCTATTTAAAAACTGAATGAACACTTCTAGTTAAATCTGCAGGAAACCTTCTAGTTAAAACCTGCAGGAAACCTTCTAGTTAAAACGTGGAGCAAAACTTCTATGTAAAAACTGAATGAACACTTCTAGTTAAAACCTGCAGGAAACCTTCTAGTTAAAACGTGGAGCAAAACATCTATTTAAAAACTGAATGAACACTTCTAGTTAAAACCTGCAGGAAACCTCATGTCCAAAACCTGTAGGAAACTTTCAAATTAAAACTTCGAAGAAACCTTCTAGTTAAAACTTGGAGGAAACCTTCTATTTAAAAACTGAATGAACACTTCTAGTTAAAACTTGGAGGAAACCTTCTATTTAAAAACTGGATGAACATTTCTAGTTAAAACTTGGAGGAAACCTTCTATTTAAAAACTGGATGAACACTTCTAGTTAAAACTTGGAGGAAACATTCTATTTAAAAACTGGATGAACACTTCTAGTTAAAACTTGGAGGAGAATTTCTTGTTAAAACCTGAAGGAAACCTTCCAGTTAAAACAAAGAGAAAATTTTCTAGTTAAAACCTGGAGGATAATTTATAGTTAAAATCTGGAAGAAAATTTCTAGTGAAAACCTGGAGGAAACCTTCTAGTTAACACATGCAGGAAATCTTCTATTTAAAACCTGGAGAAAAATTTCTAGTCAAAACTTGGAGGAAACATTCTAGTTAAAACCTGGAGAAAAATGTCTAGTAAAAAATAGAGGAAACCTTCAAGTTAAAAACTGGAGGAAACCTTCTAGTTAAAACCTGGAGAAAAATTTCTAGCCAAAACCTAGATGAAACCTATTTAAAAGCTCGAGAAAAATGTCTAGTCAAAACCTGGAGGAAACTTTCTAGTTAAAATTTGGGGGAAAATATCTAGTGTCAAACCTGGAGGAAACCTTCTAGTTAAAACTTGTAGGACAAAGTATAGTTAAAATTTGGATGAATCTCCTACCCAAAGCTTGGAGGAAACCTTCTATTTAAAAACTGAATGAACACTTCTAGTTAAAACTTGGAGGAAACCTTCTATTTAAAAACTGGATGAACATTTCTAGTTAAAACTTGGAGGAAACCTTCTATTTAAAAACTGGATGAACACTTCTAGTTAAAACTTGGAGGAAACATTCTATTTAAAAACTGGATGAACACTTCTAGTTAAAACTTGGAGGAGAATTTCTTGTTAAAACCTGAAGGAAACCTTCCAGTTAAAACAAAGAGAAAATTTTCTAGTTAAAACCTGGAGGATAATTTATAGTTAAAATCTGGAAGAAAATTTCTAGTGAAAACCTGGAGGAAACCTTCTAGTTAACACATGCAGGAAATCTTCTATTTAAAACCTGGAGAAAAATTTCCAGTCAAAACTTGGAGGAAACATTCTAGTTAAAACCTGGAGAAAAATGTCTAGTAAAAAATAGAGGAAACCTTCAAGTTAAAAACTGGAGGAAACCTTCTAGTTAAAACCTGGAGAAAAATTTCTAGCCAAAACCTAGATGAAACCTATTTAAAAGCTCGAGAAAAATGTCTAGTCAAAACCTGGAGGAAACTTTCTAGTTAAAATTTGGGGGAAAATATCTAGTGTCAAACCTGGAGGAAACCTTCTAGTTAAAACTTGTAGGACAAAGTATAGTTAAAATTTGGATGAATCTCCTACCCAAAGCCTGGAGGAAACCTTCTTTTTAAAACCTGAAGGAAAACTTCAAGTTAAAACCTGGAAAAAACCAGCTACTCACAATCTGGAGGAAAACTTCTAGACAAACCTGCAGGAAGCCTTCTAGTCAAAACCTGGAGCAAGCCTTCTAGTCAAAACCTGGAGAAAACCTTCTAGTCACAACCTGCTGGAAGCCTTCTAGTCAAAACCTGGAGAAAACCTTCTAGTCAAAACCTGCTGGAAGCCTTGTAGTTAAAACCTGGAGGAAACCTTCTAGTTAAAACCTGCTGGAAGCCTTGTAGTCAAAACCTGGAGGAAACCTTCTAGTCAAAACCTGGAGAAAACCTTCTAGTCAAAACCTGCTGGAAACCTTGTAGTCAAAACCTGGAAGAAACCTAGTTAAAACCTAGAGAAAGCTTTCTAATCTAAACCTGGAGAAAACCTTCTGGTTAAAACCTGTAGAAAACCTTCAAGTTAAAACATGACGAAAACCTTCTAGTCACAACGAAGAGAAAACTTTCTAGTCAAAAACTGGAGAAAACCTTTTAATCAAAACTTGGAGAAAACTTTCTAGTTAAAAATTGGAGAAAAACTTCTGGTCAAGACGTGGAGAAAATGTTCTAGTTAAAACCAGGAGGAAACCTTCCAGTTAAAACCTGGAGGAAACCTTCCAGTTAAAACCTGGAGGAAACCTTCTAGTTAAAACCTGGAGTAAATGTGCTGTCCCGGAATATAGATAGTTGTGACCTGTTGGGGGTTTTGAAAGGGCTTTTATTCTTAGTTGATCTGGTCTGGGACATTTAACTGTTTCCTCCTTGTTATAAAAGTGTCTATGACATTTAACTGTTTCCTCTTTGTTATAAAAGTGTCTATGACATTTAACTGTTTCCTCCTTGTTATAAAAGTGTCTATGACATTCAACTGTTTCCTCCTTGTTATAAAAGTGTCTATGACTTTTAACTGTTTCCTCCTTGTTATAAAAGTGTCTATGACATTTAACTGTTTCCTCCTTGTTATAAAAGTGTCTATGACATTTAACTGTTTCCTGCTTGTTATAAAAGTGTCTATGACACTTAACTGCTTCCTCCTCGTTATAAAAGTGTCTATGACATTTAACTGTCTCCTACTTGTTATAAACGTTGTCTGGGACATTTAACTGTCTCCTACTTGTTATAAACGTTGTCTGGGACATTTAACTGTCTCCTACTTGTTATAAACATTGTCTGGGACATTTAACTGTCTCCTACTTGTTATAAACGTTGTCTGGGACATTTAACTGTCTCCTACTTGTTATAAATGTGTCTGGGACATTTAACTGTCTCCTACTTGTTATAAAAGTGTATGGGATTTGGGCGGTAGTTTTTCTTGATTCTGTTTAGGCGGTCATTTAAGCTGATGTGGTCTGTTTGTAACCTAAAATTGATGTTTGGATTTGTCTGTTTAGTTTGTATGATTGATCACTTGGGTCAGGTTTGATTTTGCTGGATCAAGACACATGTTTGCTTGTAATAAAGCAGTTGCTACGTCTGTTTTAATCAAGGCTTTCGCATGCGCGTCTGAAGATCTCGCAGCGGAAATGATGTATGATTTTCTCTGGCGAACTCAATGATCTACGACCACTGCTTGGCCTAGGAAGGAAATTTCCAGTCTGGAAGAAAAGTTAGTCAAGCGAAACGGAGGCAAACAATATCCCAGCATGCACGCGTGAATAACCATCAAATTAATTAACCAGGAAACCAGAAACCTGGTTTCATCTTTGAGACTTACGTAGCATTATCTGCTGGTCGCTGATATGATCAGTCATATGTGGCAGATTGCACTGCAAGAATTGTGAACCCTTGTAGCAACAAAAAAAAAATCTCTGAATGTCTGTTGGTAACTTCTGGGGGCTTGTTATTGTTATTGTGTAAACTTCCTTTCTTACATCTTACATCTTACGCCGTTAAACGTCACATAGGGCTCGAATAGCTTTCCTGTTCTCTGCGAGTCTTTCAGTCTCATCAAGGGATGTTATGCTCACTAAACTGCCATCTCTTAACAATGTCCTCTTTAGAGTTTCACGTGGTCGGGCTCTTTTTCTTCGGCCTGTTGTGCTCCACTTGATAGCTTGTTTTGGTATACTCTGATTGTTTCTTCTCATCACATGGCCTACATATGTTCAGCTTCTTTTTCTGATCACCCATGAGATCATCCTGTTGCTGCCATGACACAGTTCCATATCTCCTCAAATACACTTCTTCCTGCAGCTGCCGCTGCCATGTTACAGGTCTCCCCACAACACACAGAGCATCCCCACGAGTGAGGGCAAATTATGGAATCAGACATGTGCCCGTCCAATATAACGATCATTCCATGAATCATACAGAATCTCCAGATATAAATCCACATCACAACATACAACACCAGGCATGATCACAGAATGAGGTCAGCTCGAGATAGGTATTCCATCATATCATAAGCACAATACGAGCAAGATCTTGCACCGCCACTGCCTCTAGCCAACTGCCTTTCCCGCCAACGTCTTCCTTTATATATATATATATATATATATATATATATATATATATATATACTGTAGATCATTCCACCCCAAGATCACGTGAAGATGACGCTCCTCCCAATGTCGTACACACACCTGAGCCTCGAGTGATCGTTCACAGAACTAAGAATGCCATGGATAGAACTAAAATCAAGTAAAGAGATATTGATGGGATCAGGCTCGTTAACAGCATAAAAATTAGAAAGATGAGATACTTCGCCCACTTCAAGAGACACAACAGCTTGGAGAGGCTGATAGTAGAAGACATAGTGCCAGGCTACATCAAGAGACACAACAGCTTGGAGAGGTTGATAGTAGAAGGCATAGTGCCAGGCTACATCAAGAGACACAACAGCTTGGAGAGGTTGATAGTAGAAGGCATAGTGCCAGGCCACATCAAGAGACACAACAGATTGGAGAGGCTGATAGTAGAAGACATAGTGCCCGGCCACATCAAGAGACACAACAGCTTGGAGAGGTTGATAGTAGAAGACATAGTGCCCGGCCACATCAGCTTGGAGAGGCTGATAGTAGAAGACATAGTGCCAAACAAAAGAGAAAAGGGACGACCTGGCCGCAGATAGACTCAGGACATCAGGGAAAGTCTGAACGTGTCACTGTGAGACGCTGGTCAACTTGGTCAAGACCCTGTTGTAATCAGGAAGGCTGTGAGAGGGACAAAGTTCTGGAAATGACATGTGACATGAATAAATGAATGAATGAATAAATGAATTAATGAATGAAGGGTGTACTTAGTTTTGTAAGTCCGTACTCTCCCAGCAGCTGTAATACCAGACCCCAGAGGCAACTCCATACTGGGGTAACATCAGTTTATGTTGATCAGATCATCATCACTGGGGTAACATCAGTCTATGTTGATCAGATCATCATCACTGGGGTAACATCAGTCTATGCTGATCAGATCATCATCACTGGGGTAACATCAGTCTATGTTGATCAGAATGTCCACAAACAGCCTATCTTTACCATCACTAGGATAAGAAAATGTTAAATAAATCATGACAGCAGGAAACAATGTTAACAAATTGTTTAAAATACTCTCATGTCAACACATTATGTCAAAATATAAATAGTCCCATATTAATATATTATGTTTAAAAAAAAGTTTCATGCCATTAAACTACATTCCAAAATATTCACAGACGTGCTCTGAGTACAGCGCACATCTTGGACAAAATGATAGAAAGACGAACTGGGAGCAACATGAAAAGTTGAAACATGAAAAGGTGAAGGATCACACATACACAAAGATAGACTGATAGCAACAAAAGCTGACACAAACAAAAGCACAGAATCTTGACTTGTGACTAACATGGACGTGAAAAACCCACAGGGCGAGATTGATGGCTTGGACCCAGGATCTGGAGAGCATGCAATTTCTGGCAGTCCCGGCACAAACATCAGGCTGTGGCCGAAGTCTGGCTGTCGTGCAGAATTACAGATTCTGTGGCTGTGTTTCTGCTTGAATCGGGCTGCATATAATGACAGTCTTTGCGTCTCTCTCTCTCTCTCTCTCTCTCTCTCTATCTCTCTCTCTCTCTCTCATCTGCATTGAACTTGGAATTCTCACGTACATAACCTAACAAAATTGATTGCACAGAAAGTTTACCAATTAGCCAAAATTAAACACTTTACTGACAAAGGCACAAGAAAGATATGCTACATATCACACATACAAACACACTTAGATTACTTTTCCACAATCTGGGATGGATGCTCAGTCTCAAACACAAAAAGGCTCCACTCATTTTACAAGCGAGCATTAAATCTTATTTGTGACAAACACCCAGTACAGACTGTAGATCAACACAAACAACTTAAAATTCTACCCCTCAAATATAGAGTCATTTTTTAACAAAGTTAAGTTTGTTCACAGAATTCTGTCGCACAATGCTCCACCTTACTTGTGGTCACTGTTTACGTATAACACTAAACATAGCCAGCGTTTAAAAAACTGTCTTCTTCCTAAACCCAGGATTGATCTGTACAAGAAAAGCCTTACATACTCTGCAGTACAGCTCTGGAACACCCTCCCCTACCATTTAAAATCCATTGGTAATACTTCATCCTTTAACTCAAACCTGTTTCATTATTTACTTGTTTGTAATTATATGCCTCCATAAAATAACCAGCACTCTCTCAACACGTGACTCGCCAACCATCAAGTACTAATATGACATAGTTAGAAAAGTAACTTGTTAGATATTGTTAAAAATTATTTTAATGTTTGTTAAAAAATATATATATTAGAAGATCTGTACTGAAAATATATTTTTGTTTATGTATATGTCTCTGTGTGTGTGTGTATGCGTGTGTGAGAGCTATCTTATTAGGTTAATTACTTCTTTAACTTTGAATGTAATAGTTTAATCTTACACTCTTTTGATATGTTTTTTTTTCCTAATGTAATTTATATACTTGTATTAAATCGAGTGTGTGGAAAGAATGAAAGATGGAGTGATGAAGGGAAGAATGTAAGATGGGCCTGCATGCCCAATTCTTTACTCTTTAAAAATATCTATCTAT
Source organism: Achatina immaculata (assembly GCA_009760885.1). Taxonomy (NCBI): domain Eukaryota; kingdom Metazoa; phylum Mollusca; class Gastropoda; order Stylommatophora; family Achatinidae; genus Lissachatina; species Lissachatina immaculata. The sequence goes on along the minus strand of CM019692.1, from coordinate 30,267,810 downwards.
CTATCTATCTATCTATCTATCTATCTATCTATCTATCTATCTATCTATCTATCTATCTATCTATCTATCTATCTATCTATCTATCTATCTACTTTGTATATAGTGGGTGTGTGTATGTGGGTGAGTTTCCCGTGTATAAACAGGGTGTGTTTCCTGTGTGTAAACAGGGTGTGTCTGCTGTGTGTAAACAGGGTGTGTTTCCTGTACGTATGTAAACAGTAAACAACGGAGGATTTCATGTTGTCAGTGAAAGGAGGATGAAATACTGAAGAGAAGCGTATGAGAACTGTATTTCTTGTGATAAAACATGCACTTTCCAGAGATGAATGTAGCCTGGACATTCTGTTAAATTTAATGTTAACAGTAATTTTGATTACAGACGGTGTATTATTGTCACATTTGTGCTATATTCTCTAATTTATCATAACCACCAGTCTCGTTAACATTGTTAACTTTATTCTTATATGTCTGTTTTGGCATTATCGGTGTTAACATTGTTATGAACAATAGGCACAATATTTAATGTTAACTTTGAAAATATCAACAGTAATTGAGACTGTAACATTGATGTTATTCAAATCATTTCTATGTGCAATATTTGTTTTGTGTATAAGTTAACTTTTGTTTTCATTAATGTTGTCGCCCAAGTCCTTGCACTGGGATTTGTTCAAGTACACACCAAGAAGTCCCCGGGGTCCATCCAGTCTCTAAAAATGGGTCCCAGAGAAATCTGGGAAGGTAAGTGCGAGCAGGCGTGATACTGGACTCGTCAGACTTTCGCGTGCTGAGGGCACGAGAATACGGGCCTCTGTATCCACAGTATACATTAGTGTCATGGAAACGGGGGGGGGGGGTAGTTTTTTGTAATTAACTGCCCGCCTGCCTGCCTGTCTGTCTGTCTGTCTGTCTTTCTGTCTGTCTGTCTGCTTGCCTGTCTGCCTGTCTGTCTGTCTTCCTGTCTGTCTGCCTGCCTGCATGTCTGTCTGTTTGTCTGTCTGCCTGTCTGCCTGTCTGTCTGCCTGCCCTCCTGCCTGCCTGCCTGCCTGTCTGTCTGTCTGTCTGTCTGTCTGTCTGTCTGTCTGTCTGCGCATTAGTTAAGTGTTTTATTTCTTTGTTACTGCTTCGTGTTTATAATTACATACTTCTGTTATTGTTCACTCCTTGAATGGTTGGATGGATGGATGGATTGATTGATGGATGGATGGATGGATTGATTGATGGATGGATGGATTGATGGATGGATTGATGGATGGACGGACGGACGGACGGACGGATTGATGGATGAATGGATGGATGGAAGGATGGACGGATGGATGGATCGATAGACGAACGGATGGATTGATGGATGGATGGATGGATGGATTGATGGATGGACGGACGGACGGATGGATGGATGGATCGATAGACGGACGGATAGATGGATGGATGGATGGACGGACGGATAGATGGATAGATGGATGGATGGAAGGATGGACGGATGGATTGATGGACGGACGGATGGACGGATGGATGGATGGATGGATCGATGGATCGATAGACGGACGGATGGATGGATGGATGGATGGATGGATGGATGGATGGATGGATTGATGGATTTTCAACCTTTTGTTAGCTCATATGACTTCTCTTATTATCTTCACAAAGCTCGTGTACGAGTTGTTGATGTTATGTTAGATAATGTGAAAATGTCCTCTAATTATCTCAGTTCACTCACGCATACAGTCTCTGATGTGTGAAATTTTAGAGAAATTTGAATGATAAAACATCCCCAATTCTTCATTCTTTGAAAATAAAGTTCGTCTACTTTGTCAAAACTTTAGTACAGATTTAGTCTGTTCTCTCATAACTTTACTACAGATTTAGTCTGTTCTCTCATAACTTTACTACAGATTTAGTCTGTTCTCTCATAACTTTACTACAGATTTAGTCTGTTCTCTCATAACTTTAGTACAGATTTAGTCTGTTCTCTCATAACTTTAGTACAGATTTAGTCTGTTCTCTCATAACTTTAGTACAGATTTAATCTGTTCTCTCATAACTTTAGTACAGATTTAGTCTGTTCTCTCATAACTTTACTACAGATTTAGATCTCATAATTGTACTACAGATTTAGTCTGTTCTCTCATAACTTTAGTACAGATTTAGTCTGTTCTCTCATAACTTTACTACAGATTTAGTCTGTTCTCTCATAACTTTACTACAGATTTAGTCTGTTCTCTCATAACTTTACTACAGATTTAGTCTGTTGTCTAACAACTTTACAGCAGATTTAGTTTATTCTCGGCGTTCTTTTTTTTCAACCTGGAAAGTTATTTTTTCTGTTTCTAGTTTCCTCGTACATGCTAATTTTATAGCAAAGATCATAACTTTGGTTTATCAGTGTCTTTAGAATAAATATATGTCCGGTTATGTTTCCGGTTGTTCGGTCAATAGCCGCGGACAAACGCTGAAAAGAATCTGTTTCACATTTAAGCTTTACATCAAGAATCTGTTTCATTAAGCGTTACACGAAGAATCTGTTTCATATTTAAGCTTTACACCAAGAAGCTGTTTTCAACACTGATTTTCAAAGAAGAAAAAGAAGATGGCAATCAGTATCTTCAAAAATCACAGATTAAGTTGGTCAGAAATCTCGACTTTAACATAAAAATGTTTGCCATTCAATTTATCAAAAACCTTTGAAGAAACGACGGACGGTAACTGCTCTGTAAGTTTCTACACCAAGCTTTCAAGAGCTGCTCGTCAGAGACAGAAAAAAAGAAAGAAAGAAAGAAAGAAAGAAAGACGGTCTTCTCGGAAAGGTTGGTGATTTTATCTCTCCTCTGCGGCCATTTTCCAACCCATAAAAACTGTGCTGCTTATTTTGATATCGGCAAGAAGGAACAAACCTGTTTAGAAACGGCCAAGAAATAACAACCAGTGTTCGCATCCTTTGTGCTTTTATCATGCAATCTACAGGCCCGTTTTCCAGCCAGAAAAGCTTTTCATAAGATTAAAAAAAGTGATAAAAACAATTTGAAAAAAAAGAGGGGGGAGGGGGAGGGGGAGGGGGTAATATTCGCATCCATAACCGAAATCAAAGGTAGCTTGTAAACTGCAACACCAGATGGCGATGCTGGGTTTATTGTGCGGTTGAATTGATAACACACGTTTGTTTCAGGCACTTCCAGCTTGGAGGCAGTGGACTCTGGGCAGCAGCGACTGTAGCTGTAGAAATAGAATAAATGTAGCTAAAGACATCCAGCGATCATTTTAAAAAATATAATGTAAGTCTAAGCGAGTGCATAATAAATGTAGCTAAAGATATCCAGTGATCATAGACAAAGTATAATGTAAGTCTTAGAGAGACATAATGAATGTAGCTAAAGACATCCAGCGATCATAGACAAAGTATAATGTAAGTCTTATAGAGACATAATGAATGTAGCTAAAGACATCCAGCGATCATAGACAAAGTATAATGTAAGTCTTAGAGAGACATAATAAATGTAGCTAAAGATATCCAGTGATCATAGACAAAGTATAATGTAAATCTTAGAGAGACATAATGAATGTAGCTAAAGATATCCAGTGATCATAGACAAAGTATAATGTAAATCTTAGAGAGACATAATGAATGTAGCTAAAGATATCCAGTGATCATTACCAGGTCCGAGCGAAACTGGTCGTAGGCCAAGGTCAGATGGGAAACGCGAGCTACATTTCAAACTTAACATTAAATATTTTTATAAGCGGTGTAGATATGATTCATGTCGTGTACAAGATGTCCATGTCGTGTACAAGATGTCCATGTCGTGTACAAGATGTCCATGTCGTGTACAACATGTCCATGCAAGTAGCAGAACACAATAAAAGGCTGCGGCCATCTATACAAAAGATAATAGCAAATTTGTACTAGGTTCATGTTTTTTCTACCTGGTACTAGGTTCATGTTTGTTCTACCTGGTACTAGGTTCATGTTTTTTCTACCTGGTACTAGGTTCATGTTTGTTCTGGCTGGTACTAGGTTCATGTTTGTTCTGCCTGGTACTAGGTTCATGTTTTTTCTACCTGGTACTAGGTTCATGTTTGTTCTGGCTGGTACTAGGTTCATGTTTGTTCTGCCTGGTACTAGGTTCATGTTTTTTCTACCTGGTACTAGGTTCATGTTTGTTCTGCCTGGTACTAGGTTCATATTTGTTCTGCCTGGTACTAGGTTCATGTTTGTTCTGCCTGGTACTAGGTTCATGTTTGTTCTGCCTGGTACTAGGTTCATGTTTTTTTACCTGGTACTAGGTTCATGTTTGTTCTGCCTGGTACTAAGTTCATATCTGTTTCATTAAGCGTTACACGAAGAATCTGTTTCATATTTAAGCTTTACACCAAGAAGCTGTTTTCAACACTGATTTTCAAAGAAGAAAAAGAAGATGGCAATCAGTATCTTCAAAAATCACAGATTAAGTTGGTCAGAAATCTCGACTTTAACATAAAAATGTTTGCCATTCAATTTATCAAAAACCTTTGAAGAAACGACGGACGGTAACTGCTCTGTAAGTTTCTACACCAAGCTTTCAAGAGCTCCTCGTCAGAGACAGAAAAAAAGAAAGAAAGAAAGAAAGAAAGACGGTCTTCTCGGAAAGGTTGGTGATTTTATCTCTCCTCTGCGGCCATTTTCCAACCCATAAAAACTGTGCTGCTTATTTTGATATCGGCAAGAAGGAACAAACCTGTTTAGAAACGGCCAAGAAATAACAACCAGTGTTCGCATCCTTTGTGCTTTTATCATGCAATCTACAGGCCCGTTTTCCAGCCAGAAAAGCTTTTCATAAGATTAAAAAAAGTGATAAAAACAATTTGAAAAAAAGAGGGGGGAGGGGAGGGGGAGGGGGTAATATTCGCATCCATAACCGAAATCAAAGGTAGCTTGTAAACTGCAACACCAGATGGCGATGCTGGGTTTATTGTGCGGTTGAATTGATAACACACGTTTGTTTCAGGCACTTCCAGCTTGGAGGCAGTGGACTCTGGGCAGCAGCGACTGTAGCTGTAGAAATAGAATAAATGTAGCTAAAGACATCCAGCGATCATTTTAAAAAATATAATGTAAGTCTAAGCGAGTGCATAATAAATGTAGCTAAAGACATCCAGCGATCATAGACAAAGTATAATGTAAGTCTTAGAGAGACATAATGAATGTAGCTAAAGACATCCAGCGATCATAGACAAAGTATAATGTAAGTCTTATAGAGACATAATGAATGTAGCTAAAGACATCCAGCGATCATAGACAAAGTATAATGTAAGTCTTAGAGAGACATAATAAATGTAGCTAAAGATATCCAGTGATCATAGACAAAGTATAATGTAAATCTTAGAGAGACATAATGAATGTAGCTAAAGATATCCAGTGATCATAGACAAAGTATAATGTAAATCTTAGAGAGACATAATGAATGTAGCTAAAGATATCCAGTGATCATTACCAGGTCCGAGCGAAACTGGTCGTAGGCCAAGGTCAGATGGGAAACGCGAGCTACATTTCAAACTTAACATTAAATATTTTTATAAGCGGTGTAGATATGATTCATGTCGTGTACAAGATGTCCATGTCGTGTACAAGATGTCCATGTCGTGTACAAGATGTCCATGTCGTGTACAACATGTCCATGCAAGTAGCAGAACACAATAAAAGGCTGCGGCCATCTATACAAAAGATAATAGCAAATTTGTACTAGGTTCATGTTTTTCTACCTGGTACTAGGTTCATGTTTGTTCTACCTGGTAATAGGTTTATGTTTGTTCTACCTGGTACTAGGTTCATGTTTGTTCTGCCTGGTACTAGGTTCATGTTTGTTCTGCCTGTACTAGGTTCATGTTTGTTCTGACTGTACTAGATTTCTGTTTGTTCTGCCTGTACTAGGTTCATGTTTGTTCTACCTGTTCTAGGTTCATGTTTGTTTTGTCTGTACTAGGTTCATGTTTGTTCTGTCTGTACTAGGTTCATGTTTGTTCTGCTGGTGCTAGGTTCATGTTCTGCCTGTACTAGGTTCATGTTTGTTCTGCCTGTACTAGGTTCATGTTTGTTTTGCCTGTACTAGGTTCATGTTTGTTCTGTCTGTACTAGGTTCATGTTTATTCTGCCTTTACTAGGTTCATGTTTGTTCTGCCTGTACTAGGTTCATTTTTGTTCTGTCTGTACTAGGTTCATGTTTGTTCTGCTTGTACTAGGTTCATGTTTGTTCTCCCTGTACTAGGTTCATGTTTGTTCTGACTGTACTAGGTTCATGTTTGTTCTGACTGTACTAGGTTCATTTTTGTTCTGCCTGCAATAGGTTCATTTTTGTTCTGCATGTACTTCTACAAGCAGCGGTGCTTCCCTCCCCCAACCCCACCCCCTTAAAGCCATAAACCTATGCTTTTACCACCACCCCCCCCACCCCCATCACAGCCAAATTATACAATAAATATAAACAAAAGAACCAGCCAGGTACAATGAATGAACAGGAAAATAAATTTATTGGCTTAGAAGAAAACTGCTAGGAAGTAGAGCACCCAAGGTTGCAGCAATTCTGGGCAGAGAGTGGCCATCGTGTAAGTTTTACAGGGACTGAAGTCGGATTATTGTCGAAATAGTTGACACAACGAATGTAGTCAAAATATTGTATACAGTGACTACAGTCAGAATGTTGTATCTTATATCTTATATCTTATATCCTTCCCGTGCCGTTAGACGTCACATAGGGCTCGCAAAGTAGTTCGCCAATATTTCCTGTCTTCGGCGAGTCTTTCAACCTCAACAAAGGATTTTATGCCTGTTAACTTGGCCTCTCTTAATAATGTTCTCTTCAGAGTTTCACGCGGTCTGCCCCTTTTTCTTCGGCCTGTTATGTTCCACTTGATAGCTTGTTTTGGGATTCTCTGCTCATTTCTTCTCATCAAGTGGCCAACATATGTCCATCTCCTTTTCCTGATCACCCATGAAACTGGTTGTTGTTCAGTCATCTGTCTTATCTCTGCATTGTTCTTGAATTCATTCCACTTGATGCCGAGTATTTTCCTTAGGCATTTGTTTTCAAAAGAGTCTAATTTTTTTTCTATTTCTTTAGTTGTTTTCCAGCTTTCGCATGCATAAATGAGGGTGGATAGTACATTTGAATTGAATAGTCTTAACTTGGTTTTTGTGCTTATAACTTTTGAATTCCATATGTTCTCAAGATTCTTGAAGATTGATGCTGCTTTTGCAATTCTGATCCTAACTTCCTGTCTAGTGTCACCACCCTGGTCCATGTAACTGCCAAGGTATGCAAATTGGTTGACTTCTTCAATATCTGTCCCTGCTATGTGTATTTTTCCAATTTGATTGATGGGAATTTTCATTATTTTTGTTTTGTCCTTGTTAATTTCAAGTCCTATTTTGCTAGCCAATGAAGACAGGCTATCTGTTTTTTCTTGCATGCAATTCACATTATTACTGATAAGAGTTATGTCATCAGCAAAATCAAGATCTTCTAGTTGGGTCCCATGTACCCAGTCAATACCTGTGTTACCTGTGTTGTCTGTATCAACAACAAGATTGTCAGACAATGTCTGTATCAACAACAAGATTGTCAGACAATGTCTGTATCAACAACAAGATTGTCAGACAATGTCTGTATCAACAACAAGATTGTCAGACAATGTCTGTATCAACAACAAGATTGTCAGACAATGTCTGTATCAACAACAAGATTGTCAGACAATGTCTGTATCAACAACAAGATTGTCAGACAATGTCTGTATCAACAACAAGATTGTCAGACAATGTCTGTATCAACAAGCTTCTCTGCCATCTTTCACCGTGATACCCAACATACGGCCATGTCCGGCGCTCTAGCCAACACCGGATGAAAATATCAGGGTGGAAAATGAAAAATGTTCCCCGAGTAAAGATCAGCCATTAGCAGCCATGGAGGCTCGTGTGCCATCAGGTCATAAAACACATGCCCGTCCCAGTGATAAATATTTAGTTACATGGCCGTCACAGTGTTAGATATTTAGTTACATGTCTGTACTAGGTTCATGTTTGTTCTGCTTGTACTAGGTTCATGTTTGTTCTGCCTGTACTAGGTTCATGTTTGTTCTGACTGTACTAGGTTCATGTTGTTCTGACTGTACTAGGTTCATTTTTGTTCTGCCTGCAATAGGTTCATTTTTGTTCTGCATGTACTTCTACAAGCAGCGGTGCTTCCCCCCCCCCCCCAACTCCACCCCCTTAAAACCATAAACCTATGCTTTTACCACCACCCCCCCCACCCCCATCACAGCCAAATTATACAATAAATATAAACAAAAGAACCAGCCAGGTACAATGAATGAACAGGAAAATAAATTTATTGGCTTAGAAGAAAACTGCTAGGAAGTAGAGCACCCAAGGTTGCAGCAATTCTGGGCAGAGAGTGGCCATCGTGTAAGTTTTACAGGGACTGAAGTCGGATTATTGTCGAAATAGTTGACACAACGAATGTAGTCAAAATATTGTATACAGTGACTACAGTCAGAATGTTGTATCTTATATCTTATATCTTATATCCTTCCCGTGCCGTTAGACGTCACATAGGGCTCGCAAAGTAGTTCGCCAATATTTCCTGTCTTCGGCGAGTCTTTCAACCTCAACAAAGGATTTTATGCCTGTTAACTTGGCCTCTCTTAATAATGTTCTCTTCAGAGTTTCACGCGGTCTGCCCCTTTTTCTTCGGCCTGTTATGTTCCACTTGATAGCTTGTTTTGGGATTCTCTGCTCATTTCTTCTCATCAAGTGGCCAACATATGTCCATCTCCTTTTCCTGATCACCCATGAAACTGGTTGTTGTTCAGTCATCTGTCTTATCTCTGCATTGTTCTTGAATTCATTCCACTTGATGCCGAGATTTTCCTTAGGCATTTGTTTTCAAAAGAGTCTAATTTTTTTCTATTTCTTTAGTTGTTTTCCAGCTTTCGCATGCATAAATGAGGGTGGATAGTACATTTGAATTGAATAGTCTTAACTTGGTTTTTGTGCTTATAACTTTTGAATTCCATATGTTCTCAAGATTCTTGAAGATTGATGCTGCTTTTGCAATTCTGATCCTAACTTCCTGTCTAGTGTCACCACCCTGGTCCATGTAACTGCCAAGGTATGCAAATTGGTTGACTTCTTCAATATCTGTCCCTGCTATGTGTATTTTTCCAATTGATTGATGGGAATTTTCATTATTTTTGTTTTGTCCTTGTTAATTTCAAGTCCTATTTTGCTAGCCAATGAAGACAGGCTATCTGTTTTTTCTTGCATGCAATTCACATTATTACTGATAAGAGTTATGTCATCAGCAAAATCAAGATCTTCTAGTTGGGTCCCATGTACCCAGTCAATACCTGTGTTACCTGTGTTGTCTGTATCAACAACAAGATTGTCAGACAATGTCTGTATCAACAACAGATTGTCAGACAATGTCTGTATCAACAACAAGATTGTCAGACAATGTCTGTATCAACAACAAGATTGTCAGACAATGTCTGTATCAACAACAAGATTGTCAGACAATGTCTGTATCAACAACAAGATTGTCAGACAATGTCTGTATCAACAACAAGATTGTCAGACAATGTCTGTATCAACAACAAGATTGTCAGACAATGTCTGTATCAACAAGCTTCTCTGCCATCTTTCACCGTGATACCCAACATACGGCCATGTCCGGCGCTCTAGCCAACACCGGATGAAAATATCAGGGTGGAAAATGAAAAATGTTCCCCGAGTAAAGATCAGCCATTAGCAGCCATGGAGGCTCGTGTGCCATCAGGTCATAAAACACATGCCCGTCCCAGTGATAAATATTTAGTTACATGGCCGTCACAGTGTTAGATATTTAGTTACATGGCCGTCACAGTGTTAGATATTTAGTTACATGGCCGTCACAGTGTTAGATATTTAGTTACATGGCCGTCACAGTGTTAAATATTTAGTTACCTGGTACTAGGTTCATGTTTTTCTACCTGGTACTAGGTTCATGTTTGTTCTACCTGGTAATAGGTTTATGTTTGTTCTACCTGGTACTAGGTTCATGTTTGTTCTGCCTGGTACTAGGTTCATGTTTGTTCTGCCTGTACTAGGTTCATGTTTGTTCTGACTGTACTAGGTTTCTGTTTGTTCTACCTGTACTAGGTTCATGTTTGTTCTACCTGTTCTAGGTTCATGTTTGTTTTGTCTGTACTAGGTTCATGTTTGTTCTGTCTGTACTAGGTTCATGTTTATTCTGCTGGTGCTAGGTTCATGTTCTGTCTGTACTAGGTTCATATTTGTTCTGCGTGTACTAGGTTTCTCTTTGTTCTGCCTGTACTAGGTTCATGTTTGTTTTGCCTGTACTAGGTTCATGTTTGTTCTGCCTATACTAGGTTCATGTTTATTCTGCCTGTATTAGGTTCATGTTTGTTCTGCCTGTACTAGGTTCATTTTTGTTCTGTCTGTACTAGGTTCATGTTTGTTCTGCTTGTACTAGGTTCATGTTTGTTCTGCCTGTACTAGGTTCATGTTTGTTCTGACTGTACTAGGTTCATGTTTGTTCTGACTGTACTAGGTTCATGTTTGTTCTGCCTGCAATAGGTTCATTTTTGTTCTGCATGTACTTCTACAAGCAGCGGTGCTTCCCCCCCCCCCCCAACTCCACCCCCTTAAAACCATAAACCTATGCTTTTACCACCACCCCTCCACCCCCATCACAGCCAAATTATACAATAAATATAAACAAAAGAACCAGCCAGGTACAATGAATGAACAGGAAAATAAATTTATTGGCTTAGAAGAAAACTGCTAGGAAGTAGAGCACCCAAGGTTGCAGCAATTCTGGGCAGAGAGTGGCCATCGTGTAAGTTTTACAGGGACTGAAGTCGGATTATTGTCGAAATAGTTGACACAACGAATGTAGTCAAAATATTGTATACAGTGACTACAGTCAGAATGTTGTATAGATTTATCATAATTAGAATGTTGTATAGATTTATCATAATTTCACTGTTGTATACAGTGACTACAGTCAGACCTGGCCGCCTTCACTTCCTTATCTTAAGAAAACCCAGGCGCACATCTCCACCGTGCGAGGCGCGTGAGCTACCTACTTGACCAGTTGGGCCCCATGTTTTAGTGCTTTATCTCTGTCTCTCTCTCTTTCTGTCTCTGTTTGTCTCTGTCACTCTCTGCCTCTTTCTGTCTCTCTTAGTCTTTGTCTATCTTCCTCTCTCTTTATTTCCGTGTCTCTCTTTCTGTCTCTGTCTTCTTTTCGTCTCTCTTTGATAAAGGTCACTCAATCAATCTGTCTTTCCTTTTCTCTGTCTCTCTCTCTCTCTCTCTCTCTCTCTCTCTCTCTCTCTCTCTTTGTCTGTAGCTCTCAGTTCTAGCTCATAAGTTTGTCAGAGATAAACACTTTATCACCCAAATCTCCTCCATCTTCTTCCTCCTGTTTAACACTTTGTTTTATTTTTAATGAAAATAAAGGTCGCACTGACATTATAGAAACCAGTAAAGAAATGAATAGAACTGTGTTTTCTACAAATTCTAAAATCTAATTGTAACATCTATTATTTTACTTTCTTCAAAGGTCAGATTTCTAAAATCGTAAATGAATGTCTAATACTTTCTTATATATCTAAAAACTGCTTATGTAGATTCCACCCCCACCCCATATGAGAGCACATTTTGGGCTCCAAGATTGTCAGACAATGTCTGTATCAACAACAAGATTGTCAGACAATGTCTGTATCAACAAGCTTCTCTGCCATCTTTCACCGTGATACCCAACATACGGCCATGTCCGGCGCTCTAGCCAACACCGGATGAAAATATCAGGGTGGAAAATGAAAAATGTTCCCCGTGTAAAGATCAGCCATTAGCAGCCACGGAGGCTCGTGTGCCATCAGGTCATAAAACACATGGCCGTCCCAGTGTCAGATATTTAGTTACATGGTCGTACTAGGTTCATATTTGTTCTGCGTGTACTAGGTTTCTGTTTGTTCTGCCTGTACTAGGTTCATGTTTGTTTTGCCTGTACTAGGTTCATGTTTGTTCTGCCTATACTAGGTTCATGTTTGTTCTGCCTGTACTAGGTTCATGTTTGTTCTGCCTGGTACTAGGTTCATATTTGTTCTGCGTGTACTAGGTTCATGTTTGTTCTGCCTGTACTAGGTTCATGTTTGTTCTGCCTGTACTAGGTTCATGTTTGTTCTGACTGTACTAGGTTCATGTTTGTTCTGACTGTACTAGGTTCATGTTTGTTCTGCCTGCAATAGGTTCATTTTTGTTCTGCATGTACTTCTACAAGCAGCGGTGCTTCCCCCCCCCCCCCCAACTCCACCCCCTTAAAACCATAAACCTATGCTTTTACCACCACCCCTCCACCCCCATCACAGCCAAATTATACAATAAATATAAACAAAAGAACCAGCCAGGTACAATGAATGAACAGGAAAATAAATTTATTGGCTTAGAAGAAAACTGCTAGGAAGTAGAGCACCCAAGGTTGCAGCAATTCTGGGCAGAGAGTGGCCATCGTGTAAGTTTTACAGGGACTGAAGTCGGATTATTGTCGAAATAGTTGACACAACGAATGTAGTCAAAATATTGTATACAGTGACTACAGTCAGAATGTTGTATAGATTTATCATAATTAGAATGTTGTATAGATTTATCATAATTTCACTGTTGTATACAGTGACTACAGTCAGACCTGGCCGCCTTCACTTCCTTATCTTAAGAAAACCCAGGCGCACATCTCCACCGTGCGAGGCGCGTGAGCTACCTACTTGACCAGTTGGGCCCCATGTTTTAGTGCTTTATCTCTGTCTCTCTCTCTTTCTGTCTCTGTTTGTCTCTGTCACTCTCTGCCTCTTTCTGTCTCTCTTAGTCTTTGTCTATCTTCCTCTCTCTTTATTTCCGTGTCTCTCTTTCTGTCTCTGTCTTCTTTTCGTCTCTCTTTGATAAAGGTCACTCAATCAATCTGTCTTTCCTTTTCTCTGTCTCTCTCTCTCTCTCTCTCTCTCTCTCTCTCTCTCTCTCTCTCTTTGTCTGTAGCTCTCAGTTCTAGCTCATAAGTTTGTCAGAGATAAACACTTTATCACCCAAATCTCCTCCATCTTCTTCCTCCTGTTTAACACTTTGTTTTATTTTTAATGAAAATAAAGGTCGCACTGACATTATAGAAACCAGTAAAGAAATGAATAGAACTGTGTTTTCTACAAATTCTAAAATCTAATTGTAACATCTATTATTTTACTTTCTTCAAAGGTCAGATTTCTAAAATCGTAAATGAATGTCTAATACTTTCTTATATATCTAAAAACTGCTTATGTAGATTCCACCCCCACCCCATATGAGAGCACATTTTGGGCTCCAAGATTGTCAGACAATGTCTGTATCAACAACAAGATTGTCAGACAATGTCTGTATCAACAAGCTTCTCTGCCATCTTTCACCGTGATACCCAACATACGGCCATGTCCGGCGCTCTAGCCAACACCGGATGAAAATATCAGGGTGGAAAATGAAAAATGTTCCCCGTGTAAAGATCAGCCATTAGCAGCCACGGAGGCTCGTGTGCCATCAGGTCATAAAACACATGGCCGTCCCAGTGTCAGATATTTAGTTACATGGTCGTCCTAGTGTTAGATATTTAGTTACATGGTCGTCCTAGTGTTAGATATTTAGTTACATGGTCGTCCTAGTGTCAGATATTTAGTTACATGGTCGTCCTAGTGTTAGATATTAGTTACATGGTCGTCCTAGTGTTAGTATTTAGTTACATGGTCGTCCTAGTGTTAGATATTTAGTTACATGGTCGTCCTAGTGTTAGATATTTAGTTACATGGCCGTCCCAGTGTAGATATTTAGTTACATGGTCGTCCTAGTGTTAGATTTAGTTACATGGTCGTCCTAGTGTAGATATTTAGTTACATGGTCGTCCTAGTGTTAGATATTTAGTTACATGGTCGTCCCAGTGTTAGATATTTAGTTACATGGTCGTCCTAGTGTTAGATATTTAGTTACATGGTCGTCCTAGTGTTAGATATTTAGTTACATGGTCGTCCTAGTGTTAGATATTTAGTTACATGGTCGTCCTAGTGTTAGATATTTAGTTACATGGTCGTCCTAGTGTTAGATATTTAGTTACATGCCCGTCCTAGTGTTAGATATTTAGTTACATGGTCGTCCTAGTGTTAGATATTTAGTTACATGCCCGTCCTAGTGTTAGATATTTAGTTACATGGTCGTCCAGTGTTAGATATTTAGTTACTGGTCGTCCTAGTGTTAGATATTTAGTACATGGTCGTCCTAGTGTTAGTATTTAGTTACATGGTCGTCCTAGTGTTAGATATTTAGTTACATGGTCGTCCTAGTGTTAGATATTTAGTTACATGTCGTCCTAGTGTTAGATATTTAGTTACATGGTCGTCCTAGTGTTAGATTGTCAGACAATGTCTGTATCAACAACAAGATTGTCAGACAATGTCTGTATCAACAACAAGATTGTCAGACAATGTCTGTATCAACAACAAGATTGTCAGACAATGTCTGTATCAACAACAAGATTGTCAGACAATGTCTGTATCAACAACAAGATTGTCAGACAATGTCTGTATCAACAACAAGATTGTCAGACAATGTCTGTATCAACAACAAGATTGTCAGACAATGTCTGTATCAACAACAAGATTGTCAGACAATGTCTGTATCAACAACAAGATTGTCAGACAATGTCTGTATCAACAACAAGATTGTCAGACAATGTCTGTATCAACAACAAGATTGTCAGACAATGTCTGTATCAACAACAAGATTGTCAGACAATGTCTGTATCAACAACAAGATTGTCAGACAATGTCTGTATCAACAACAAGATTGTCAGACAATGTCTGTATCAACAACAAGATTGTCAGACAATGTCTGTATCAACAACAAGATTGTCAGACAATGTCTGTATCAACAACAAGATTGTCAGACAATGTCTGTATCAACAACAAGATTGTCAGACAATGTCTGTATCAACAACAAGATTGTCAGACAATGTCTGTATCAACAACAAGATTGTCAGACAATGTCTGTATCAACAACAAGATTGTCAGACAATGTCTGTATCAACAACAAGATTGTCAGACAATGTCTGTATCAACAACAAGATTGTCAGACAATGTCTGTATCAACAACAAGATTGTCAGACAATGTCTGTATCAACAACAAGATTGTCAGACAATGTCTGTATCAACAACAAGATTGTCAGACAATGTCTGTATCAACAACAAGATTGTCAGACAATGTCTGTATCAACAACAAGATTGTCAGACAATGTCTGTATCAACAACAAGATTGTCAGACAATGTCTGTATCAACAACAAGATTGTCAGACAATGTCTGTATCAACAACAAGATTGTCAGACAATGTCTGTATCAACAACAAGATTGTCAGACAATGTCTGTATCAACAACAAGATTGTCAGACAATGTCTGTATCAACAACAAGATTGTCAGACAATGTCTGTATCAACAACAAGATTGTCAGACAATGTCTGTATCAACAACAAGATTGTCAGACAATGTCTGTATCAACAACAAGATTGTCAGACAATGTCTGTATCAACAACAAGATTGTCAGACAATGTCTGTATCAACAACAAGATTGTCAGACAATGTCTGTATCAACAACAAGATTGTCAGACAATGTCTGTATCAACAACAAGATTGTCAGACAATGTCTGTATCAACAACAAGATTGTCAGACAATGTCTGTATCAACAACAAGATTGTCAGACAATGTCTGTATCAACAACAAGATTGTCAGACAATGTCTGTATCAACAACAAGATTGTCAGACAATGTCTGTATCAACAACAAGATTGTCAGACAATGTCTGTATCAACAACAAGATTGTCAGACAATGTCTGTATCAACAACAAGATTGTCAGACAATGTCTGTATCAACAACAAGATTGTCAGACAATGTCTGTATCAACAACAAGATTGTCAGACAATGTCTGTATCAACAACAAGATTGTCAGACAATGTCTGTATCAACAACAAGATTGTCAGACAATGTCTGTATCAACAACAAGATTGTCAGACAATGTCTGTATCAACAACAAGATTGTCAGACAATGTCTGTATCAACAACAAGATTGTCAGACAATGTCTGTATCAACAACAAGATTGTCAGACAATGTCTGTATCAACAACAAGATTGTCAGACAATGTCTGTATCAACAACAAGATTGTCAGACAATGTCTGTATCAACAACAAGATTGTCAGACAATGTCTGTATCAACAACAAGATTGTCAGACAATGTCTGTATCAACAACAAGATTGTCAGACAATGTCTGTATCAACAACAAGATTGTCAGACAATGTCTGTATCAACAACAAGATTGTCAGACAATGTCTGTATCAACAACAAGATTGTCAGACAATGTCTGTATCAACAACAAGATTGTCAGACAATGTCTGTATCAACAAGCTTCTCTGCCATCTTTCACCGTGATACCCAACATACGGCCATGTCCGGCGCTCTAGCCAACACCGGATGAAAATATCAGGGTGGAAAATGAAAAATGTTCCCCGTGTAAAGATCAGCCATTAGCAGCCACGGAGGCTCGTGTGCCATCAGGTCATAAAACACATGGCCGTCCCAGTGTCAGATATTTAGTTACATGGTCGTCCTAGTGTTAGATATTTAGTTACATGGTCGTCCTAGTGTTAGATATTTAGTTACATGGTCGTCCTAGTGTCAGATATTTAGTTACATGGTCGTCCTAGTGTTAGATATTTAGTTACATGGTCGTCCTAGTGTTAGATATTTAGTTACATGGTCGTCCTAGTGTTAGATATTTAGTTACATGGTCGTCCTAGTGTTAGATATTTAGTTACATGGTCGTCCCAGTGTTAGATATTTAGTTACATGGTCGTCCCAGTGTTAGATATTTAGTTACATAGTCGTCCTAGTGTCAGATATTTAGTTACATGGCCGTCCCAGTGTTAGATATTTAGTTACATGGCCGTCCCAGTGTCAGATATTTAGTTACTTGGTCGTCCGAGTGTTAGATATTTAGTTACATGGCCGTCCCAGTGTTAGATATTTAGTTACATAGTCGTCCCAGTGTTAAATATTTAGTTACATGGCCGTCCCAGTGTTAGATATTTAGTTACATGGCCGTCACAGTGTTAGATATTTAGTTACATGGTCGTCCCAGTGTTAGATATTTAGTTACATAGTCGTCCCAGTGTTAGATATTTAGTTACATGGCCGTCCCAGTGTTAGATATTTAGTTACATAGTCGTCACAGTGTTAGAATATTTAGTTACATGGCCGTCCCAGTGTTAGATATTTAGTTACATGGCCGTCACAGTGTTAGATATTTAGTTACATGGTCGTCCCAGTGTTAGATATTTAGTTACATAGTCGTCCCAGTGTTAGATATTTAGTTACATAGTCGTCCGAGTGTTAGATATTTAGTTACATAGTCGTCCCAGTGTTAGATATTTAGTTACATGGCCGTCCCAGTGTTAAATATTTAGTTACATGGCCGTCCGAGTGTTAGATATTTAGTTACATAGTCGTCCGAGTGTTAGATATTTAGTTACATGGTCGTCCCAGTGTTAAATATTTAGTTACATGGCCGTCCCAGTGTTAGAATATTTAGTTACATGGCCGTCACAGTGTTAGATATTTAGTTACATGGTCGTCCCAGTGTTAGATATTTAGTTACATTGCCGTCACAGTGTTAGATATTTAGTTACATGGCCGTCACAGTGTTAGATATTTAGTTACATAGCCGTCACAGTGTTAGATATTTAGTTAATTGGCCGTCCCAGTGTTAGATATTTAGTTACATGGTCGTCCCAGTGTTAGATATTTAGTTACATAGTCGTCCCAGTGTTAGATATTTAGTTACATGGCCGTCCCAGTGTTAGATATTTAGTTACATGGCCGTCCCAGTGTTAGATATTTAGTTACATAGTCGTCCCAGTGTTAGATATTTAGTTACATGGCCGTCCCAGTGTTAGATATTTAGTTACATAGTCGTCCCAGTGTTAGATATTTAGTTACATGGCCGTCCCAGTGTTAGATATTTAGTTACATAGTCGTCCCAGTGTTAGATATTTAGTTACATGGCCGTCCGAGTGTTAGATATTTAGTTACATGGCCGTCCCAGTGTTAGATATTTAGTTACATGGCCGTCCCAGTGTTAGATATTTAGTTACATGGCCGTCACAGTGTTAGATATTTAGTTACATGGCCGTCCCAGTGTTAGATATTTAGTTACATAGTCGTCCCAGTGTTAGATATTTAGTTACATAGTCGTCCCAGTGTTAGATATTTAGTTACATGGCCGTCCCAGTGTTAGATATTTAGTTACATGGTTGTCCTAGTGTTAGATATTTAGTTACATGGTCGTCCTAGTGTTAGATATTTAGTTACATGGTCGTCCCAGTGTTAGATATTTAGTTACATGGCCGTCCCAGTGTTAGATATTTAGTTACATGGTCGTCCCAGTGTTAGATATTTAGTTACATAGTCGTCCCAGTGTTAGATATTTAGTTACATGGCCGTCCCAGTGTTAGATATTTAGTTACATGGCCGTCCCAGTGTTAGATTTAGTTACATAGTCGTCCCAGTGTTAGATATTTAGTTACATGGCCGTCCCAGTGTTAGATATTTAGTTACATAGTCGTCCCAGTGTTAGATATTTAGTTACATGGCCGTCCCAGTGTTAGATATTTAGTTACATAGTCGTCCCAGTGTTAGATATTTAGTTACATGGCCGTCCGAGTGTTAGATATTTAGTTACATGGCCGTCCCAGTGTTAGATATTTAGTTACATGGCCGTCCCAGTGTTAGATATTTAGTTACATGGCCGTCACAGTGTTAGATATTTAGTTACATGGCCGTCCCAGTGTTAGATATTTAGTTACATAGTCGTCCCAGTGTTAGATATTTAGTTACATAGTCGTCCCAGTGTTAGATATTTAGTTACATGGCCGTCCCAGTGTTAGATATTTAGTTACATGGTTGTCCTAGTGTTAGATATTTAGTTACATGGTCGTCCTAGTGTTAGATATTTAGTTACATGGTCGTCCCAGTGTTAGATATTTAGTTACATGGTCGTCCCAGTGTTAGATATTTAGTTACATAGTCGTCCTAGTGTCAGATATTTAGTTACATGGCCGTCCCAGTGTTAGATATTTAGTTACATGGCCGTCCCAGTGTCAGATATTTAGTTACTTGGTCGTCCGAGTGTTAGATATTTAGTTACATGGCCGTCCCAGTGTTAGATATTTAGTTACATAGTCGTCCCAGTGTTAAATATTTAGTTACATGGCCGTCCCAGTGTTAGATATTTAGTTACATGGCCGTCACAGTGTTAGATATTTAGTTACATGGTCGTCCCAGTGTTAGATATTTAGTTACATAGTCGTCCCAGTGTTAGATATTTAGTTACATGGCCGTCCCAGTGTTAGATATTTAGTTACATAGTCGTCACAGTGTTAAATATTTAGTTACATGGCCGTCCCAGTGTTAGATATTTAGTTACATGGCCGTCACAGTGTTAGATATTTAGTTACATGGTCGTCCCAGTGTTAGATATTTAGTTACATAGTCGTCCCAGTGTTAGATATTTAGTTACATAGTCGTCCGAGTGTTAGATATTTAGTTACATAGTCGTCCCAGTGTTAGATATTTAGTTACATGGCCGTCCCAGTGTTAAATATTTAGTTACATGGCCGTCCGAGTGTTAGATATTTAGTTACATAGTCGTCCGAGTGTTAGATATTTAGTTACATGGTCGTCCCAGTGTTAAATATTTAGTTACATGGCCGTCCCAGTGTTAAATATTTAGTTACATGGCCGTCCCAGTGTTAGATATTTAGTTACATGGCCGTCCCAGTGTTAGATATTTAGTTACATAGTCGTCCGAGTGTTAGATATTTAGTTACATGGCCGTCCCAGTGTTAGATATTTAGTTACATGGCCGTCCCAGTGTTAGATATTTAGTTACATAGTCGTCCGAGTGTTAGATATTTAGTTACATGGCCGTCCCAGTGTTAGATATTTAGTTACATGGCCGTCCCAGTGTTAGATATTTAGTTACATGGTCGTCCTAGTGTTAGATATTTAGTTACATGGCCGTCCTAGTGTTAGATATTTAGTTACATGGCCGTCCTAGTGTTAGATATTTAGTTACATGGTCGTCCTAGTGTTAGATATTTAGTTACATGGTCGTCCTAGTGTTAGATATTTAGTTACATGCCCGTCCTAGTGTTAGATATTTAGTTACATGGTCGTCCTAGTGTTAGATATTTAGTTACATGGTCGTCCCAGTGTTAGATATTTAGTTACATGGTCGTCCTAGTGTTAGATATTTAGTTACATGACAATCCCAGTGTTAGATATTTAGTTACATGACAATCCCAGTGTTAGATATTTAGTTACATGACAATCCCAGTGTTAGATATTTAGTTACTTGGTCGTCCGAGTGTTAGATTTAGTTACATGACAATCCCAGTGTTAGATATTTAGTACATAGTCGTCCCAGTGTTAAATATTTAGTTACATGACAATCCCAGTGTTAGATTTAGTTACATGTCGTCCCAGTGTTAAATATTTAGTTACATAGTCGTCACAGTGTTAAATATTTAGTTACATAGTCGTCACAGTGTTAAATATTTAGTTACATAGTCGTCACAGTGTTAAATATTTAGTTACATGCCGTCCCAGTGTTAAATATTTAGTTACATGACAATCCCAGTGTTAGATTTAGTTACATGTCGTCCCAGTGTTAAATATTTAGTTACATGACAATCCCAGTGTTAGATTTAGTTACATGTCGTCCTAGTGTTAGATATTTAGTTACATGGTCGTCCCAGTGTTAGATATTTAGTTACATGGTCGTCCTAGTGTTAGATATTTAGTTACATGACAATCCCAGTGTTAGATATTTAGTTACATGACAATCCCAGTGTTAGATATTTAGTTACATGACAATCCCAGTGTTAGATATTTAGTTATTTTACGGAGAGAAACACAACTCACCACTGTTAAATCATTCATAATACAAACATCTCACCACTGTTAAATCATTCATAATACAAACATCTCACCACTGTTAAATCATTCATAATACAAACATCTCACCACTGTTAAATCATTCATAATACAAACATCTCACCACTGTTAAATCATTCATAATACAAACATCTCACCACTGTTAAATCATTCATAATACAAACATCTCACCACTGTTAAATCATTCATAATACAAACATCTCACCACTGTTAAATCATTCATAATACAAACATCTCACCACTGTTAAATCATTCATAATACAAACATCTCACCACTGTTAAATCATTCATAATACAAACATCTCACCACTGTTAAATCATTCATAATACAAACATCTCACCACTGTTAAATCATTCATAATACAAACATCTCACCACTGTTAAATCATTCATAATACAAACATCTCACCACTGTTAAATCATTCATAATACAAACATCTCACCACTGTTAAATCATTCATAATACAAACATCTCACCACTGTTAAATCATTCATAATACAAACATCTCAGCAGTATTTCTTCTTCTTCTTCGTTCGCAGTGTCTGTCTACACCTGCAGTCCTGTCTCTTGGATAAATTTCACTGTTTTTTGTAATTCATGTATGGAACCGTAGAGCTTATCTTCTTTAGTGGTTTCACTGGGCCAGTAATTATTTCTCAGTGTCTCGTAGTTGGTCACCAGTATTAAATCATTCATCTCTCTCATTTTCTGTCTTCCTCTGTCTCTCTCTCTCTTTTCTCTCTCTCTCATATATCTCATAAACATCACACAACTATAAGTTATCAAAAGTTCTCTCTCTCTCTCCTCTCTATCCCTCCATCCTTCTCTCTTTCCGTCTGTCTCCCTCCCTCCTTCTCTCTCCCTCACCCTCTCTCTCTCCCTCTCTCCTTCTCTTTCGTTGTCATGTTTATAAGACATATAACAGAGTCTCATAAACATCACACAACTCCAGAACATCAACAGTTCGCTCTGTCTGTCTGTTTCTTGTATATGACCTACCTAGAAATCAGAAGCTAGCTCTGTCTCTCTCTCTCTCTCTCTCTCCACACACACACACACGCTCACATCACAGAGCACAGAGGTATGTACATCAAACACTTTGTCCTCTCCACTCGTCCCCCCACCCTCAACCTTCCTGCCCCATGCCAGGCATCAATATGGCGGAGACATGATGCTGGCCTAGCTTGCTAATGGTGACAATAAAATAGCTGTGAAGCACTTCGCAGATGTTAAAGCAATACCGAGCGCCATTATCTGGCAGTTCTGCGCGGGCTGTGTGGCAGACGAAGGCTTAGATGAGCTGCTAATATTCCAGGTAGTCAGAACACACTACTCTGTCTCTCTCTCTCTCTCTCTCTCTCTCTCTCTCACCTCTAACCTGGCTTTTTATTGTTTAAGGTTGTTTCAGCGTCTTCCAGTCAGTCAGTCAGTCAATCTGTCTGTCTGTCTGTCAGTCTGTCTGTCTGTCTACTTTTTCTACCTGTCAAATAAATATTAAACTTTCTGTCGATTAGAGAGTGTTTCTCTCTGATATCTTCCATGTCTTTTTTTTTCTGCCTGCATGTTTGTATGTCAAAGTCAGGAGAGGGAGCATGAGAAACGGCTACCACATCCAAGGAAGGCAGCAGGTACCCAACTTACCCACTCCCGCCAAGGAAGACAGCAGGTACCCAACTTACCTACTCCCGCCAAGGAAGACAGCAGGTACCCAACTTACCTACTCCCGCCAAGGAAGGCAGCAGGTACCCAACTTACCTACTCCCGCCAAGGACGGCAGCAGGTACCCAACTTACCTACTCCCGGCACGAGGAGGTAGTGACGAAAAATTACGGGAGTCTTTCGAGGCGGCGTAATTGGAATGAGTACATTTTAAATCAGGCAAGGAAGAGGAGCAAGAGATCATATATTCAATATAAGATTAATAATAGAGAATGCAGATAATTTAATGTGAATCTATATTTATCTTTTATAGACTACTCAAAGGCATTTGATTGTGTACAACCCCAGAAACTTTGGGAAATAATGGAGAAAATGGGATTTCCAACACATTTGACACAATTAACATCACTGCTGTATCTAGACCAACAAGCAGCAGTAAGAATAAATGGTGAAACAACAAGTTGGTTTGACATAAAACAAGGGGTCCATCAGGGGTGCATATTGTCACCCTACTTATTTAACTTGTATACTGAAAATATAATGAGGGACGTTAGAGAAGATGTAGACAAAGAATATTAAGATGACATAACAATTGGAGGTTATGAAATACCAGAGATTAGATATGCTGATGACACAGTATTACTGTCCACAACACAAAAAAGGAATGGAAAAACTAATTATGTCAGTCTGTAAGAACAGCAAAGAACAAAACCTCTACCTTAATGTGAAGAAAACTAAACTGATGACAACTGACAAAACAAACATCTCAGCAGTATTTCTTCTTCTTCTTCTTCGTTCGCAGTGTCTGTCTACACCTGCAGTCCTGTCTCTTGGATAAATTTCACTGTTTTTTGTAATTCATGTATGGAACCGTAGAGCTTATCTTCTTTAGTGGTTTCACTGGGCCAGTAATTATTTCTCAGTGTCTCGTAGTTGGTCACCAGTATTAAATCATTCATCTCTCTCATTTTCTGTCTTCCTCTGTCTCTCTCTCTCTTTTCTCTCTCTCTCATATATCTCATAAACATCACACAACTATAAGTTATCAAAAGTTCTCTCTCTCTCTCCTCTCTATCCCTCCATCCTTCTCTCTTTCCGTCTGTCTCCTTCCCTCCTTCTCTATCTCCCTCCTTCTCTCTCCCTCACCCTCTCTCTCTCCTCTCTCCTTCTCTTTCGTTGTCATGTTTATAAGACATATAATAGAGTCTCATAAACATCACACAACTCCAGAACATCAACAGTTCGCTCTGTCTGTCTGTTTCTTGTATATGACCTACCTAGAAATCAGAAGCTAGCTCTGTCTCTCTCTCTCTCTCTCTCTCCACACACACACACACGCTCACATCACAGAGCACAGAGGTATGTACATCAAACACTTTGTCCTCTCCACTCGTCCCCCCACCCTCAACCTTCCTGCCCCATGCCAGGCATCAATATGGCGGAGACATGATGCTGGCCTAGCTTGCTAATGGTGACAATAAAATAGCTGTGAAGCACTTCGCAGATGTTAAAGCAATACCGAGCGCCATTATCTGGCAGTTCTGCGCGGGCTGTGTGGCAGACGAAGGCTTAGATGAGCTGCTAATATTCCAGGTAGTCAGAACACACTACTCTGTCTCTCTCTCTCTCTCTCTCTCTCTCTCTCTCACCTCTAACCTGGCTTTTTATTGTTTAAGGTTGTTTCAGCGTCTTCCAGTCAGTCAGTCAGTCAATCTGTCTGTCTGTCTGTCAGTCTGTCTGTCTGTCTACTTTTTCTACCTGTCAAATAAATATTAAACTTTCTGTCGATTAGAGAGTGTTTCTCTCTGATATCTTCCATGTCTTTTTTTTTCTGCCTGCATGTTTGTATGTCAAAGTCAGGAGAGGGAGCATGAGAAACGGCTACCACATCCAAGGAAGGCAGCAGGTACCCAACTTACCCACTCCCGCCAAGGAAGGCAGCAGGTACCCAACTTACCTACTCCCGCCAAGGAAGACAGCAGGTACCCAACTTACCTACTCCCGCCAAGGAAGGCAGCAGGTACCCAACTTACCTACTCCCGCCAAGGACGGCAGCAGGTACCCAACTTACCTACTCCCGGCACGAGGAGGTAGTGACGAAAAATTACGGGAGTCTTTCGAGGCGGCGTAATTGGAATGAGTACATTTTAAATCAGGCAAGGAAGAGGAGCAAGAGATCATATATTCAATATAAGATTAATAATAGAGAATGCAGATAATTTAATGTGAATCTATATTTATCTTTTATAGACTACTCAAAGGCATTTGATTGTGTACAACACCAGAAACTTTGGGAAATAATGGAGAAAATGGGATTTCCAACAGATTTGATACAATTAACATCACTGCTGTATCTAGACCAACAAGCAGCAGTAAGAATAAATGGTGAAACAACAAGTTGGTTTGACATAAAACAAGGGGTCCATCAGGGGTGCATATTGTCACCCTACTTATTTAACTTGTATACTGAAAATATAATGAGGGACGTTAGAGAAGATGTAGACAAAGAATATTAAGATGACATAACAATTGGAGGTTATGAAATACCAGAGATTAGATATGCTGATGACACAGTATTACTGTCCACAACACAAAAAAGGAATGGAAAAACTAATTATGTCAGTCTGTAAGAACAGCAAAGAACAAAACCTCTACCTTAATGTGAAGAAAACTAAACTGATGACAACTGACAAAACAAACAAGTCAGCTGAAATATTTATCAATGAGGAAAACTTGGAAGAGTGGAGAGTTTTGAATATCTTGGATCACTTCTTCTTCTTCTTCTTCGTTCGCTTCTACCACCAAGACCGCCCTGTGATCCTACTGAATTTACGCCTTTGGTCCTCGTTAAGTCCTGTGGTCACCAGTATTAAATCATTCATCTCTCTCATTTTCTGTCTTCCTCTGTCTCTCTCTCTCTTTTCTCTCTCTCTCATATATCTCATAAACATCACACAACTATAAGTTATCAAAAGTTCTCTCTCTCTCTCTCCTCTCTATCCCTCCATCCTTCTCTCTTTCCGTCTGTCTCCTTCCCTCCTTCTCTATCTCCCTCCTTCTCTCTCCCTCACCCCCTCTCTCTCCTCTCTCCTTCTCTTTCGTTGTCATGTTTATAAGACATATAATAGAGTCTCATAAACATCACACAACTCCAGAACATCAACAGTTCGCTCTGTCTGTCTGTTTCTTGTATATGACCTACCTAGAAATCAGAAGCTAGCTCTGTCTCTCTCTCTCTCTCTCTCTCCACACACACACACACACGCTCACATCACAGAGCACAGAGGTATGTACATCAAACACTTTGTCCTCTCCACTCGTCCCCCCCCCCCCACCCTCAACCTTCCTGCCCCATGCCAGGCATCAATATGGCGGAGACATGATGCTGGCCTAGCTTGCTAATGGTGACAATAAAATAGCTGTGAAGCACTTCGCAGATGTTAAAGCAATACCGAGCGCCATTATCTGGCAGTTCTGCGCGGGCTGTGTGGCAGACGAAGGCTTAGATGAGCTGCTAATATTCCAGGTAGTCAGAACACACTACTCTCTCTCTCTCTCTCTCTCTCTCTCTCTCTCTCTCTCACCTCTAACCTGCCTTTTTATTGTTTAAGGTTGTTTCAGCGTCTTCCAGTCAGTCAGTCAGTCAGTCAGTCAGTCTGTCTGTCTGTCTGTCTACTTTTTCTAGCTGTCAAATAAATATTAAACTTTCTGTCGATTAGAAAGTGTTTGCCTCTGATATCTTCCATGTCTTTTTTTTCTGCCTGCATGTTTGTATGTCAAAGTCAGGAGAGGGAGCATGAGAAACGGCTACCACATCCAAGGAAGGCAGCAGGTAGCCAACTTACCCACTCCCGCCAAGGAAGGCAGCAGGTAGCCAACTTACCTACTCCCGCCAAGGAAGGCAGCAGGTACCCAACTTACCCACTCCCGCCAAGGAAGGAGCAGGTACCCAACTTACCTACTCCCGCCAAGGACGGCAGCAGGTACCCAACTTACCTACTCCCGGCACGAGGAGGTAGTGACGAAAAATTACGGGAGTCTTTCGAGGCGGCGTAATTGGAATGAGTACATTTTAAATCAGGCAAGGAAGAGGAGCAAGAGATCATATATTCAATATAAGATTAATAATAGAGAAATGCAGATAATTTAATGTGAATCTATATTTATCTTTTATAGACTACTCAAAGGCATTTGATTGTGTACAACCCCAGAAACTTTGGGAAATAATGGAGAAAATGGGATTTCCAACACATTTGACACAATTAACATCACTGCTGTATCTAGACCAACAAGCAGCAGTAAGAATAAATGGTGAAACAACAAGTTGGTTTGACATAAAACAAGGGGTCCATCAGGGGTGCATATTGTCACCCTACTTATTTAACTTGTATACTGAAAATATAATGAGGGACGTTAGAGAAGATGTAGACAAAGAATATTAAGATGACATAACAATTGGAGGTTATGAAATACCAGAGATTAGATATGCTGATGACACAGTATTACTGTCCACAACACAAAAAAGGAATGGAAAAACTAATTATGTCAGTCTGTAAGAACAGCAAAGAACAAAACCTCTACCTTAATGTGAAGAAAACTAAACTGATGACAACTGACAAAACAAACAAGTCAGCTGAAATATTTATCAATGAGGAAAACTTGGAAGAGTGGAGAGTTTTGAATATCTTGGATCACTTCTTCTTCTTCTTCTTCGTTCGCTTCTACCACCAAGACCGCCCTGTGATCCTACTGAATTTACGCCTTTGGTCCTCGTTAAGTCCTGTGGTCCCCCGTGTGGTCCCCGAAAGGGCCACACGAGATCCCCAAGAGGACCACAAGAGGTTCAGAGTATCGCAGGGCTTGAGCTTGTATTCTTGGTGAGTCCCAGAAGTGGGATTGCGTGACACCATGGTTTTCGTTGCACCAGTTTAGTCTAGAGTTGGACTTTCTCACCGGAAAACCTCGACATGTTTCAGTATATCCCCGCTGGGTGAGAGGTGGTAGCCCACCCAGGCCAGAGTTGGGCTTTCTCACCGGAAAACCTCGACGTGTTTTGAGATACGCATACAACCCCGCCGGGTGAGAGTTGGTTGCCCATCTAGACTGCTCTGGTCCAGTGTCTCCGACTTCAGCATTTTGTGGTCGTGGCCGCTACCCTTCCTAGTTGTGACCAGGATGGAGCTTTTGTCCAGCAGGACGAATCCTCGCCACTAGTGACTTCCACCCCTGGGTTGAGCCGATTTAGGCATTTTATCCTAGTATGGGCGTGTTTGGGACGTGACCGACCTTTAAAGCAGAGGTACCGTGACATGCGTAGCCTTCAAGTTTCACCCCTGGTGTATGCCGGTTTAGGCATATTTCACCAGTGTAGGTGTATTCGGACGTGGCCGGCCTCCAGAGTAGAGGCGCCGTGTATGTGTATCTCTCACAGCGATACTACTGGACGTATTGATTAAACTTCACTTTATCCTTTCCTTCACCTTTTAACATCGGCACCGCACAGCAACCTTTATTTCTTTTCCACATTTTCTTCCTTGACCGGGAGGAGCTTCACTCCACGCGCGGCATCCGAAGGGTCTCGCCAGCAGTGTCTTAACCTCTGGGTTAAGATGGTTCAGACATTTCACCCGATATGAGTGCACTTAGGACGTGGCCGACCTCCAGACCAGAGGTGCCGTGATTTGATTGTTTGCTTCGCTTTATCCTTTCTACCACCTTTTCCGCAGTGGTGCCGCGCGGCAACCCCATTTGCACCTTTCTTCACTGGCCGGGAGGAGCACCGCTCCACGCACGGCAGCTGAAGAATCTCGCCAGCAACGGTAGATGAGCTACCGAACGTGCCTCTCATCTACCCTAAGTGTCTGGTTTTCAGGCGCCAGATATTCGACTTCGCCCTTTCTCATGTCAGTTTAAACAGTTCTGCCACGAGAAGGCCAGAAGCTGGACTTGACTGCCAGAGGGTATTTGAAACGCACGCCGTTGGAGCGAAGAGCGAATTCTCCACCCCACCTCCGGCAATAACAGTCCGTAGAACCAGATCACTGCTAACTAATAATGGAGATACAATGAGGGAAATTAAAAGGAGGGCATCTATCGCTCTTCAGAAAGTAAAACAACTAAAGAAGCTGTGGAGAGGAACAGATAAAACTATAAAAATAAGATTTTTAAGGGCATGCATCTTTCCCATGGCAACATATGCCTGTAAGACCTGGACACTTAACAAAACAGCTGAGAAACACATAAATGCCTTTGAATGTAAATGCTACAGAAGATTTCTTCAAATACCATGGACACAAAAAAGAACAAATATACCCATACTACAAGAACTCACTACTGAAGAAGGCTGGATAGTAAAGAGGATTAAACAAAGAAAACTTAAATATTTTGGACACATTAACGTCATGATAATCTAGAGAAGGCCATCTTGGAAGGGTACATAATGGGAAAAAGAAAGGGAAGAAGACCAAGGCGAAGATGGCTGCAAGATATCGTTAATGATCTGCATATGGATACATCAGCAGCAGGCCATCTTGCTCACAACCGAGAGGCCTACAGGAGAGCTGTTAGGGAGGCAAAGTTTCGCAAGGGACATGCACATGACTGAATGACGCTTTAAACCCTTTAACGAGGATCTATTGGAGAGCAAGTCTGGTGCCAGCAGCTGCGGTAGTTCCAGCTCCAACAGCGAGTAATAAAGTTGTTGCAGTTGTAAAAAGTTCGCGAACAGTCTCCCCCCTCATGAGATCTAAACCCTCCTGTATCGGGAGATGGGCATAAGGCTAACAAGCCTATCCTGGGACCTACCTAGAGGTGATCATCATTTCAAGAAAGCCTTCGATATGACTGATCACGAAATTCTTGCAAAAAAGCTGGAAGGCTATAGATTACACCCTGACCTAACAAAATGTATTACATCTTTTCTCTCAGGTAGAAAACAAGTAGTTTGCTTTAGAAACAAAATATCTGGGTCGTCTGTGGTTGATACCGGTATTCCTCAAGGCTCCATTCTTGGTCCTCTTCTCTGTGCTACCTATATTAACGACCTACCACTACATTTAAAGCACTCTTCATGTGATCTTTTCGCTGATGACTGTACTGTTTACAGTAGTGACTGACATCAATAAACTACAGACAACGCTCCAAAATGATATAAACAGTTTGATTAAATGGAGTAATAAAAATGGTATGTTGATAAACACCAACAAAACAAAATCCATGCTCATCACTACAAGACAGAAACTGCAGAATGCAACAAAAACTTCAGCTTTGTGCTGGGACTAAGGCAATAGAAAATGTTCATGAACTTAAAACCCTAGGACTCATCATTGATCAGCATTTAACTTGGAATTCTCACATACATAACCTAACAAACTTGATTGCACAGAATGTTTACCAATTAGCCAAAATTAAACACTTTATCGACAAAGACACAAGAAAGATATACTACATATCACACATACAAACACACTTAGATTACTGTTCCACAATCTGGGATGGATGCTCAGTCTCAAACACAAAAAGGCTCCACTCACTTCACAAGCGAGCATTAAATCTTATTTGTGACAAACACCCAGTACAGACTGTAGATCAACACAAACAACTCAAAATTCTACCCCTCAAAAATAGAATCATTTTTAACAAAGTTAAGTTTGTTCACAGAATTCTGTCGCACAATGCTCCGCCTTACTTGTGGTCACTGTTTATGTATAATACTAAACATAGCCAGCGTTTAAAAAACTGTCTTCTTCCTAAACCCAGGATTGATCTGTACAAGAAAAGCCTTGCATACTCTGCAGTACAGCTCTGGAACACCCTCCCCTACCATTTAAAATCCATTGGTAATACATCATCCTTTAACACAAACATGTTTCATTATTTACTTGCTTGTAATTATATCTATCACGTTTATAGCACTACCAAAGAAACCAGGTGCAAATGAATGTGACGACCACCGGACTATCAGCCTCTCATGTCACATAACGAAGCTACTTCTGAGAATAATTATGAGAAGAACAAGGAAAAAGATAAAAATGGAAATAGCAGATGAACAGTTTGGATTTGTTGAAGGAAAGGGAACACACAATGCCATTTATGCTTTATGAACACTAACAGAAAGAGCTTTAGAAGTACAGAAAGACCTCTACTTATGCTTCATTGATTACACCAAGGCATTTGACAAGGTGAAACATAATGAAATTATTAAAATGCTTGAAGACATCAATATAGACGGCAAAGACCTGAGGATTGTAAAACATCTATACTGGCAGCAAGAAGAAGCAGTTCGAGTTGAAAATAAAATTAGAAAATATCAACCTATAAAACAAGGGATGCGACAAGGATGTGTACTATCTCCAGACCTTTTTTCTCTGTATAGCGAGAATATTCTAAGAACAATCATCACAGAAACAGGCATAAAAATTGGAGGATACAATATTAACAACCTTCGGTATGCTGACGACACAGTTCTGATAGCTGAGAACCAACAAGACCTGCAAAATCTCTTGGATAAAGTCGCCAAAGAAAGTGAACAGAAAGGCCTTACTTTGAACATCAAAAAGACAGAGACTATGGTTATATCTAAGAAACAGAATCCACCAGCATGCAGTATTAAATTAAACGGAACTGTTCTAAAGCAGGTGCAGAAATTCAAATACCTTGGAGCAGTAATAACTTCAGATGGGAAATGCAAAACAGAAATTAGGAACAGAATAGGCCAAGCAAAGACTGCATTTCAGAGAATGAGAAACATATTAGCTAACATATCTTGGATCACTTCTTCTTCTTCTTCTTCGTTCGCTTCTACCACCAAGACCACCCTGTGATCCTACTGAATTTACGCCTGTGGTCCTCGTTAAGTCCTGTGGTCCCCCGTGTGGTCCCCGAAAGGGCCACACGAGATCCCCAAGAGGACCACAAGAGGTTCAGAGTATCGCAGGGCTTGAGCCTGTATTCTTGGTGAGTCCCAGAAGTGGGGTTGTGTGACACCGTGGTTTTCGTTGCACCAGTTTAATCTAGAGTCGGACTTTCTCACCGGAAAACCTCGACATGTTTCAGTATATCCCCGCTGGGTGAGAGGTGGTAGCCCACCCAGGCCAGAGTTGGGCTTTCTCACCAGAAAACCTCGACGTGTTTTGAGATACCCTTGTATCACCGCCAGATGAGAGGTGGTTGCTCATCCAGTCCAGTGGTGGACTTTCTCACCAGAAAACCTCAGCGTGATTAGGATATGCATACATCCCAGCCGGGTGAGAGGTGGTTGCCCATCTAGACTGCACTGGTCCAGTGTCTCCGACTTCAGCATTTTGTGGTCGTGGCCGCTACCCTTCCTAGTTGTGACCAGGACGGAGCTTTTGTCCAGCAGGACGAATCCTCGCCACTAGTGACTTCCACCCCTGGGTTGAGCCGATTTAGGCATTTTATCCTAGTATGGGCGTGTTTGGGACGTGACCGACCTTTAAAGCAGAGGTACCGTGACATGCGTAGCCTTCAAGTTTCACCCCTGGTGTATGCCGGTTTAGGCATATTTCACCAGTGTAGGTGTATTCGGACGTGGCCGGCCTCCAGAGCAGAGGCGCCGTGTATGTGTATCTCTCGCAGCGATACTACTGGACGTATTGATTAAACTTCACTTTATCCTTTCCTTCACCTTTTCACATCGGCACCACACAGCAACCTTTATTTCTTTTCCACATTTTCTTCCTTGACCGGGAGGAGCTTCACTCCACTCGCGGCATCCGAGGAGTCTCGCCAGCACTGTCTTAACCTCTGGGTTAAGATGGTTCAGACATTTCACCCGATATGAGTGCACTTAGGACGTGGCCGACCTCCAGACCAGAGGTGCCGTGATTTGATTGTTTGCTTCGCTTTATCCTTTCTACCACCTTTTCCGCAGTGGTGCCGCGCGGCAACCCCATTTGCACCTTTCTTCACTGGCCGGGAGGAGCACCGCTCCACTCACGGCAGCTGAAGAATCTCGCCAGCAACGGTAGATGAGCTACCGAACGTGCCTCTCATCTACCCTAAGTGTCTGGTTTTCAGGCGCCAGATATTCGACTTCGCCCTTTCTCATGTCAGTTTAAACAGTTCTGCCACGAGAAGGCCAGAAGCTGGACTTGACTGCCAGAGGCTATTTGAAACGCACGCCGTTGGAGCGAAGAGCGAATTCTCCACCCCACCTCCGGCAATAACAGTCCGTAGAACCAGATCACTGCTAACTAATAATGGAGATACAATGAGGGAAATTAAAAGGAGGGCATCTATCGCTCTTCAGAAAGTAAAACAACTAAAGAAGCTGTGGAGAGGAACAGATAAAACTATAAAAATAAGATTTTTAAGGGGATGCATCTTTCCCATGGCAACATATGCCTGTAAGACCTGGACACTTAACAAAACAGCTGAGAAACACATAAATGCCTTTTAATGTAAATGCTACAGAAGATTTCTTCGAATCCCCTGGACAGCAAAAATAACTAATGAAGAATGTATGAGAAGAGCTGGAGAGACAAAAAACCTTGTCAAAAAAATAAGAGAGAGACAATGTACTTTCATAGGACATGCAATGAGAAGAGGGGGCATTGAAAATATTATAACAACAGGAAAAATAGAAGGAAGAAGATCAAGAGGAAGACCAAGAGAAATGATACTGGACAATCTGACGGATGGTGTGAGAGGAGATCACCAACTGAGCTGATGGCCTGCATGAAGGATCGCGTACTCTGGAGAAGCATAATAGCCAACGCCAGTCGGCACGGCACATGATGATGATGATGATGAATTATATCTATCTATCTATCTATGCCTCTGACCCCTCGTGGAGCATAGGCCGCCAACAAGAGCTCGCCAGGCAGTTCGGTCCTGGGCCACTCTTTCCAACTGTCTCCATGTCTGGTTCATTATATGTAATTATATGCCTCCATAAAATAACCAGCACTCTCTCAACACGTGACTCGCCAACCATCAAGTACTAACATGACATAGTTAGAAAAGCAACTTGTTAGATATTGTTAGAAATTATTTTAATGTCTGTTTAAAAAACATATGTTAGAAGATCTGTATTTGCAATGTATTTTTGTTTATGTATATGTCTGCGTATGTATGTGTGCGTGAGTGCTATTTTATTAGGTTAATTACTTCTTCTCTTTTATTTTGAATGTAGTAGTTAAATCTTACACTCTTTTGATGTGTTTTTCCTAATTTATATTTGTACTAAATCAAGTGTGTAGGAAGAATGAAAGATGGAGTGATGAAGGGAAGAATGTAAACGGGCCTGCGTGCCCAGTTCTTTACCCTTGAAAAATAAAGAATAAAGAAAGATTATTCATTCATTCATTCATTCATTCTCCCCCGTCATGAGATCTAAACCCTCTTATATCGGGAGTTGGGCATAAGGCTAACAAGCCTATCCTGGGACCTACCTAGAGGTGACTCTAGATAGGGACAAATAATGAACGTGTTATGGAAACTCGCAAGGAAATTAACAAAAAGTGGCGAAACACTTTGCCAGCCCTATGTGACGTTTAACGGCACGAGAGGATAGTAGTAGCAGTATTATTATTATTATTATTAGTAGTAGTAGTAGTAGTAGTAGTAGTAGTAGTAGTAGTAGTAGCAGTAGTAGTAGTTGTAGTAGTAGTCGTAGTAGTAGTAGTAGTAGTAGTAGTAGTAGTAGTAGTAGTAGTAGTAGTAGTAGTAGTAGTAGTAGTAGTAGTAGTAGTAGTAGTAGTAGTCTGTACATTAGTTACTTTTCAAATTATCTGTCACTGTTTCTCTCTTTCTTTGTCCCTATCTCTATCTGTCTGTTTGTCTGTCTGTCTGTCTCTCTCGCTCTCTTTCTCTCTCTGTCTTTATGTCTCTTTCCAGTCCTGTTTCTCTCCATCTCTGTGTCTATCTTCATGTCTGTCTCTCTCCGTCTCTCTATTTCTCTCTGCCTGTCTCTGTCTCTTCCTCTCCTTCTCTGTCTATGCCTGTCTCTTCCCCTATGTGTTTCTATCCGTCTCTGTCTCTCTCTGTCGGTCTCTCTCTATGTCTGTTTCTCTCCGTCTGTCTCTTTCTGTCTCTTTCTTTATGTCTGTTCTCTCTATCTCTGTCTCTCTCTCCATCTCTCTATGTCTGTTTCTGTCTCTGTCTGTCTCTCTCTTTGTTTCTCCCCATCTCTTGTCTGTGTCTATTCGTCTCCGTCCCTTTCTCTATGCCTGTTTCTCTCCGTCTCTTTGTCTACGTCTGTTTCTCTCCAACCGTCTTTCTCTCTCTATGATTGTCTCTGTCTATGTTTGTCTCTCTGTTTCTGTCTGTCTCTCTCTATGTCTGTTTCTCTCTGTTTCCGTCTGTCTCTCTCTCTTCGTCTCTCTATCTGTTTCTCCGTCTCTGTCTGTTTTTCTCTATGTCTGTCTCTCTCCGTCTCTTTCTCTATGTCTGTTTCTCTCCGTCTCTTTTTTTATATATTTTTCTCTCCATCGCTTTTTCTATATCTGTTTCTTTCCGTCTCTTTCTCTATGTATGTTTCTCCTGTCCCTTTCTCTATATCTGTTTCTCTCCGTCTCTTTCTCTATGTCTGTTTCTCTCCATCTCTTTCTCTATGTCTGTTTCTCTCCGTTTCTTTCTCTATGTCTGTTTCTCTCCATCTCTTTTTGCTGATGACTGTACTGTTTACAATAGTGACTATGACATCAATAAACTACAGACAACGCTCCAAAATGATATAAACAGTTTGATTAAATGGAGTAATAAAAATGGTATGTTGATAAACACCAACAAAATAAAATCCATGCTCATCACTACAAGACAAAAACTGCAGAATGCAACAAAAACTTCACTACAGCTTTGTGCTGGGACTAAGGCAATAGAAAATGTTCATGAACATAAAACCCTAAGACTCATCATTGATCAGCATTTAACTTGGAATTCTCACATACACAACCTAACAAACTTGATTGCACAGAAAGTTTACCAATTAGCCAAAATTAAACACTTTATCGACAAAGACACAAGAAAGATATACTGCATATCACACATACAAACACACTTAGATTACTGTTCCACAATCTGGGATGGATGCTCAGTCTCAAACACAAAAAGGCTCCAGTCATTTCACAAGCGAGCATTAAATCTTATTTGTGACAAACACCCAGTACAGACTGTAGATCAACACAAACAACTCCAAATTCTACCCCTCAAAAATAGAATCATTTTTAAGAAAGTTAAGTTTGTTCACAGAATTCTGTGGCACAATGCTCCGCCTTACTTGTGGTCACTGTTTACGTATAACACTAAACATAGCCAGTGTTTAAAAAACTGTCTTCCTCCTAAACCCAGGATTGATCTGTACAAGAAAAGCCTTGCATACTCTGCAGTACAGCTCTGGAACACCCTCCCCTACAATTTAAAATCCATTGGTAATACTTCATCCTTTAACTCAAACCTGTTTCATTATTTACTTGCTTGTAATTATATGCCTCCATAAAATAACCAGCACTCTCTCAACACGTGACTCGCCAACCATCAAATACTAAAATGACATAGTTAGAAAAGCAACTTGTTAGATATTGTTAAAAATTAGTTTAATGTCTGTTTAAAAAACATATGTTAGAAGATCTGTATTTACAATGTATTTTTGTTTATGTTTATGTATATGTCTGCGTATGTATGTGTGTGTGAGTGCTATTTTATTAGGTTAATTACTTCTTCTCTTTTAATGTAGTAGTTAAATCTTACACTCTTTTGATATGTTTTTCCTAATTTAATTTGTATATTTGTACTAAATCAAGTGTGTAGGAAGAATGAAAGATGGAGTGATGAAGGGTAGAATGTAAGACGGGCCTGCGTGCCCAGTTCTTTACCCTTGAAAAATAAAGAATAAAGAAAGATTATTCATTCATTCATTCATTCATTTTCCCCCGTCATGAGATCTAAACCCTCTTATATCGGGAGTTGGGCATAAGGCTAACAAGCCTATCCTGGGACCTACCTAGAGGTGACTCTAGATAGGGACAAATAATGAACGTGTTATGGAAACTCGCAAGGAAATTAACAAAAAGTGGCGAAACACTTTGCCAGCCCTATGTGACGTTTAACGGCACGAGAGGATAGTAGTAGCAGTATTATTATTATTATTATTAGTAGTAGTAGTAGTAGTAGTAGTAATAGTAGTAGTAGTAGTAGTTGTAGTAGTAGTAGTAGTAGTAGTAGTAGTAGTAGTCGTAGTAGTAGTAGTAGTAGTAGTAGTAGTAGTAGTAGTAGTAGTAGTAGTAGTAGTAGTCTGTACATTAGTTACTTTTCAAATTATCTGTCACTGTTTCTCTCTTTCTTTGTCCCTGTCTCTATCTGTCTGTTTGTCTGTCTGTCTGTCTCTCTCGCTCTCTTTCTCTCTCTGTCTTTATGTCTCTTTCCAGTCCTGTTTCTCTCCATCTCTGTGTCTATCTTCATGTCTGTCTCTCTCCGTCTCTCTATTTCTCTCTGCCTGTCTCTGTCTCTTCCTCTCCTTCTCTGTCTATGCCTGTCTCTTCCCCTATGTGTTTCTATCCGTCTCTGTCTCTCTCTGTCGGTCTCTCTCTATGTCTGTTTCTCTCCGTCTGTCTCTTTCTGTCTCTTTCTTTATGTCTGTTCTCTCTATCTCTGTCTCTCTCTCCATCTCTCTCTATGTCTGTTTCTGTCTCTGTCTGTCTCTCTCTTTGTTTCTCCCCATCTCTTTGTCTGTGTCTATTCGTCTCCGTCCCTTTCTCTATGCCTGTTTCTCTCCGTCTCTTTGTCTACGTCTGTTTCTCTCCAACTGTCTTTCTCTCTCTATGATTGTCTCTGTCTATGTTTGTCTCTCTGTTTCTGTCTGTCTCTCTCTATGTCTGTTTCTCTCTGTTTCCGTCTGTCTCTCTCTCTTCGTCTCTCTATCTGTTTCTCCGTCTCTGTCTGTTTTTCTCTATGTCTGTCTCTCTCCGTCTCTTTCTCTATGTCTGTTTCTCTCCGTCTCTTTTTTTATATATTTTTCTCTCCATCGCTTTTTCTATATCTGTTTCTTTCCGTCTCTTTCTCTATGTATGTTTCTCCTGTCCCTTTCTCTATATCTGTTTCTCTCCGTCTCTTTCTCTATGTCTGTTTCTCTCCATCTCTTTCTCTATGTCTGTTTCTCTCCGTTTCTTTCTCTATGTCTGTTTCTCTCCATCTCTTTCTCTATGTCTGTTTCTCTCCATCTCTTTCTCTATGTCTATTTCTCTCCATCTCTTTCTCTATGTCTGTTTCTCTCCATCTCTTTCTCTATGTCTGTTTCTCTCCATCTCTTTCTCTATGTCTGTTTCACTCCATCTCTTTCTCTATGTCTGTTTCTCTCCATCTCTTTCTCTATGTCTGTCCTTCTCCATCTCTTTGTCTATATTTGTCTCTCTCAGTATGTTTCTCTATATCTGTTTCGCTCCGTCTCATTCTCTATATCTGTCTCTCTTCGTCTCATTTTCTATGTCTGTCTCTCTCCATCTCTTTTTTCTATATTCGTCTCTCTCCGTCTCATTCTCTATATCTGTTTCGCTCCGTCTCATTCTCTATGTCTACTTCTCTCCATCTTCTCTATGTCTGTCTCTCTCCACCTATTTCTCTATGTCTGTTTCTCTTCGTCTCTTTCTCTATGTATGTCTCTCTCCTTCTCTTTCTCTATGTCTGTCTCTCTCCTTCTCTTTCTCTATGTCTGTTTCTCTCTGTCTCTTTCTCTATATCTGTTTCTCTCCGTCTCTTTCTCTATGTCTGCCTCTCTCCATCTCTTTCTCTATGTCTGCCTCTCTTCATCTCTTTCTCTATGTCTGTTTCTCTCCGTCTCATTCTCTATATCTCTCTCTCCGTCTCATTCTCTATGTCTGTCTCTCTCCATCTCTTTCTCTATGTCTGTCTCTCTCCATCTCTTTCTCTATGTCTGTCTCTCTCCATCTCTTTCTCTATGTCTGTCTCTCTCCATCTCTTTCTCTATGTCTGTCTCTCTCCATCTCTTTCTCTATGTCTGTCTCTCTCCATCTCTTTCTCTATGTCTGTTTCTCTCCACCTCTTTCTCTATATCTGTCTCTCTGGGCCTCTTTCTGTTTCTCTTCGTCTCATTCTCTATATCTACTTCTCTCCATCTCTTTCTCTATGTCTGTCTCTCTCCGTCTAATTCTCTATGTCTGTCTCTCTCCATCTCTTTCTCTATGTATGTCTCTCTCCATCTCTTTCTCTATATCTGTCTCTCTGGGCCTCTTTCTGTTTCTCTTCGTCTTATTCTCTATATCTACTTCTCTCCATCTCTTTCTCTATGTCTGTCTCTCTCCATCTTTTTCTCTATGTCTGTCTCTCTCCTTCTCTTTCTCTATGTCTGTCTCTCTCCTTCTCTTTCTCTATGTCTGTTTCTCTCCATCTCTTTCTTTCTGCTGTAACTTCACTACCACCAACAACCAACATTTACTCCACCAAATCTGCCAGTGATCACTACCTCACATCACAAACCTCACATCACAAACCTCACATCTCTTCACTCTCTCGTGTTTTGTAATGTCTCCAGACAGTTTCGCTTAGTGAACCTCCCCAGAACTCTAACATCTGGTAAGAGTTTCAGACCATACCTTCCTGTTCTAGGCCACCTCTGACAGGAATCTTGCTCGCTGGAAGCTTGAGGAAGATCTCGTAAGTACCTAGAGCAAGACAAGTCATTAATATCCAGTGTAATGAGCTGTGAAGTATCCCTTGGAAACTTGTTCTCTTCTGTACCGTTTATAGGAGCCGTGAGTGTCCAGAAATGAGATAAAGAATTGTAATAAAAGGTAGCAAGTTTTTAAGCAACACGTGCTGGAAGAGCAAACTTGACAGTGCTAGAAGAGCAAACTTGACCGTGCTAGAAGAGCAAACTTGACCGTGCCAGAAGAGCAAACTTGACCAGCAAAACTTGTCAGAGTCCCGTACTTAATGTGGGGAGCATTTGTAACCAGTCAGGCTTACAGGACCCTATCAAGAAGTATATGACCCCGCCCTCGCGGGTGTGTATGTTTATGTTTGTATGTTTATGTGTGTATGTTTGTGTGTGTATGTTTGTGTATGTGTATATGCGTGTGTATATGTGTGTTGTATGTACACTTGTATGTATATATATATATATATGTCTTCGTGTGTGCATGTGTGTATTTATGTGTGTATGTTTGTGTATGTATGTGTCTTTATTTACGTCGGAGAAATGCACCCCAATCTTTTGTCCATCCACGTCTTCGAGACCTTAATGTCACTGATTCACTTCACACACACACACATACACACACTCACACATTATCTTGTTGTTTGCTTTCACACATCACAGCCGCCATATTTAGTTAGACTTGTGTAGATGTCGAAGAACGTTTCTCAGTTTGTAGATTGTGAATTCAGCATTCCTTTTTTTCTATTAAATTTCATGTCACATTTCCCATCAACTGTTGTCATATGTCCCATATATATGAACTGTGTCAGTTGTTCTAGTGTGTCCCATATATATCTTCTTATTATTACTCTTCTTCGTTTTACGCATTGTCTGTCTATACCTGCAGTCCCGTCTCTTGGATAAATTTCACTGTTTTTTGTAACTCATGTATGGAACCGTAGAGCTTATCTTCTTTAGTGGTTTCACTGGGCCAGTAATTATTTCTCAGTGTTTCATAGTTGGTGCAGTTCTGGAGGACATGTTCCACAGTTTGGGGCACCTGGGCACATGTACATAGATTAACCTTAAACTTTGTATACATATGACTTCGGAGTCGGGTGTGTCCTGTTTGGAGATGGAAAATGGTGACTTGTTCCTTTCTGTTTAGCACGTGATAGCCATCATGTGGTGGTGTTTGTGGCTTCCTGTAGGTTTTTATCATGCTTTTCTTCTGATTATAGGTGATTGGTATGTCTGGTTGCTCCATTTCAGTGCTCTCTTTGGCCAGACGGTCAATTTTTTTCATAGCCTGGTATCCCACAGTGGGAGGGAATCCACTGCAAGGTGACTCCGTGTTGTAAGCCAATTTTTGACAAGGCATCCTTAAGATCTGGTAGTTTGTTGCACTGAAGAGCTTCCAGTACTGATCTTGCATATGTGAGAATTACTATGGGACATGTATCAGTTCTGGAGTCTGATAGTTTTTCAACTGCAGCAATAATTGTCCTAACTTCTGCATCATAGTTGTTACAGTATCTTCCAGTGGGTATGGAAATCTTGTCAATGGTGTTGTTTGGATATTCAATATGTGCTCCTGCCCCTCCATTCTTTATGGCATTGTGTGCAGATCCGTCTGTATACACACGTATCCAGGTGTCACATGGATATTTGTCATCTAGAACACTAAGTGTGGCTGTTGATCTTACAAGACTGCTTTGCATCTCACCATTCTGCACACCTTTCACTTCAGTCTGAATAGTTATTTGTGTATAATCTGCTTCTTTCCATGGTGTACGCTCTGGTACAGATGATAATGGAGCGACTACAGTTGGAAGGTCAGGTATCAGCTTACGCATACACTTGGCCTGATGAATGAAGCTGCTTCTTTTAAGCCGTCTTAGTGCCAAGTTATTGAATCTCTCCTTCAGGGGATGGCTTACAGAGCTAAGGAATTTCTCTCTCATGGTCATGACCTTTGTGTCTCCACATTCTTTTAGCGCTTGAACACCAACTTCTGCATTTTTACTACTGGTGTGGACCTCATAGCACCTGTGATAATCCGTAGTGACTGATTTTGTACCTTGTCTAGATTATGCAGCGTAGTGTTTGATGCTGTGCACCAAGATGTTGAGCCATATTCTAAATGTGGTAGAATACTTTGCTGATATACATTCTTGAGGATTCTTTCACTAGCTCTCCATGTGGTTCCACTCAATTTTCTTAATATGGCTAGTTTTCTTCTGGCTTTTGTTTCTACACTGCTGATGTGTTGCTTCCAGGTCAGTTTTGAGTCAAGAGTCACTCCTAAGTAAGTGGGTTGGTTGTCCATCCTTAAGGATATTTCATTTACAAAGATCTTACCTGCTTTCTGTTTAGATGAGAGGGTGAACAGAGTGGTAATTGATTTCTCTGTGTTGATACTTACACACCATTTGTTTGTCCATGATGTCAAGATGTCTGCTGCTCTTTGGAGTCTCTGTGTAGCAACTG
This sequence comes from Achatina immaculata, assembly GCA_009760885.1. Lineage (NCBI taxonomy): Eukaryota > Metazoa > Mollusca > Gastropoda > Stylommatophora > Achatinidae > Lissachatina > Lissachatina immaculata. Next base: position 30,225,951 of record CM019692.1, on the reverse strand, counting down.
TTGTGTGTTCATAAGTACACCACATGACCAGATCATCTGCATACAGTGCCGCTTTGATTCCATAGGGAAGTTTCTTGACCAGGTCATTAATGAATACCAGGAATAGTGTAGGTGAAAGGACTCCTCCTTGTGGTTCACTATGTCACAGCAGTACTTTTGTGTCCATCAATTACTACTCTAGCTCTTCTATTGTGTAAATAGGACTTTATCCAGTTGTACAGTCTTCCATTCACATTGCAGTTTCTTAGTTTCCACAGCAGACCTTTTTCCATACTTCATCAGGTCTATCCATGCTGCTAGTACAAGGTTTTTGTCTTGGAATGCATCCTCAATCTCTTGAGAGAGATAGGTCACTTGATCTTCCGTACTGTAGTACTGCCTAAATCCTGCTTGTTGTGGAGTGAGAAGGTTTTCAATTTCTAGGTACCATTTTACCCTCAGGTCAATGATGCATTCCATCATTTTGCATAGGCAATTACTGAGACTGATTGGAATGTAGCTGGAGGCCGTATCACTGTTTTTCCCTGGCTTTAGCAGTGGTACCATGCTTGCTTCCTTCCAGATTTGAGGTAACTTACCTGTGCTCCAGCACATACTGAAAATATCCAACAGCTTTCCCATTGCTGCCATTCCCAGATTCTTGATCATTTCATTGGACACTCCATCTGGTCCTGGTGATTTCCTTGGTTTCAGTTTACTAACTGCTAGGTCTAACTCACTGTGTGTGATTGGTGCATCCATGACCTCCATTTTTCTGCCTTGTTCCTCTTCTTTCTGTGGCTCGATGCGCACCGTACGCTCCTTCTCTGGATGGATATCAATGTTGCAGTCCTGTGCAAACATGCGAGCAAAGTGATCTGCTACCTGCTTACCTGTAAGAGTTTTCCCATCCTCTATTAGTGTAATCTTTGTACTTCTTCCAGTACTCTCATCGTTTAACTGTTTGATTAGTTTCTACAGTTTCCTTCCATCCTTTTCAAAGTTTAGGGACTCTTGTTTTCTCTCTCCAACTTTCCCATCTGGCTTGCAGCTTGGCTCTCTGAAATTTGGCCTTAGCATGTTGGTAATTGTTGTGGTGTTCTTGGCATGGTTTTTTTTTTTGGGCTTTCGAGCTGTTTCCACGAAATCATGGAGTTTTCCCAGCTCACTAGACCAGTATGGTTTATAGTCCCTACAAGCTCCTCTGGGAATGGTTTCACGGGCGGACTGAACGATACAAGCATTGAATTCCTTCACTATGCTGTTAATATCCTTACCTTCTATGGACAGCTGTCCCACCAGGATACCTGTACGATGTCTGTACATTGTCCAGTTTGCTTTTTTATAGTTCCATCTGGGGAGAGGGCTACTGGTGTTAAGGAGTTCATTTTCTATTGTCAGGAAGACTGGTCGATGGTCGCTACCTCCAAGTTCGCATGTAATATTCCACTTCAGGTCTGAAGAGTGGAATGCCAGATCTGGTGTTGAGTTGTATGCCAGGCCCTTGAGTAAAATGTTGGGGGATCCATTGGCTGGGTGATCAGGAGAAGTCCATTATCATCTTGCCAGCTATCAATTTCCTCTCCTCTCTTGTCTATGCAGTCATATATCCAGCTCTGGGAATGGCTGTTAAAATCGCCACAGACTATCAGTCTCTCTTTGCGTGGGATTGTTTCGAGAGCAAGTGGGCGGTCATTATGAAAGTAATAGTTACGAGGATAGAAGTCTATGTTACTGGTTTTTAGATGGATCATCTGGTATTCGGCTCCTTCCATGTACACTCCCACCTGACATCCGCTGATGTTATTCTTAACAAGTGTGAGTACTCCTCTGATTTTAAAAAGTGGCATCTTTGGTTAGGTGTGTCTCCTATATGCAGCTGAAATAGTATCATTACCTTTAAGTAATGGCAAGTTACCGAGATTGTGGAGTAAGTTATAGTCAATTTGACTGTTGAATCTGAAAGTATAAGCAATTGTTTCTTTCATATACGCATAGAAACGAACACACCCAAGCACACAACTCCAACTTAGATCACAGCAGCACAGTATGAAAACCTCTGACATCTCTGAGCAAGATGTGAAGTACAAAACAAGTTTTATTAATGAGTACTAATGATAGGTGACATGAGGTGAAGAATGTTAAACAATAAATACAGTTAGGCTCCACCCCCGGCAAGACAGAAGTTTGCCATATGGGAAGTGGGTGATCTACATTCACACTCAGACAAACAACACTCTAACAACATGATAACAAAAGTACAACTTACTGAATGTCATGAATATGGCACTGAATTTCCACAAAAGTCACACACACATTTTTAGAACCACTGGTCCTATTAGATCTCAACAGTACTATAATAACCGCTAGCACAAACATCTTGGTCAAGCTGACCAGACTAAATCACTTCAAGCTGTTCTACATAGTTCCACACTGATCACATCATACAGACTTCTACTCTGATCAAAACCACTTTCATATCTTGACTGTTTCTTCCCCTAATTCCCCCTAATGTCGTCTGCTAGTCGAGTTGTCTGCTTGTCTAGTCGTCTGCTAGTCGAGTTGTCTGCTTGTCTAGTCGTCTGCTAGTTAAAGTGCCGTACGGTGCTTTTTTTTAAACAGAGCGACAAGAGGATCGGATTTTCCCTATCACTCTGTACCTATTCTAATATACTGCTACACATCATATACTTACTTGCTCTGCAAAGAGTATGTCTCTAGTTCCACCTTTTTACTATAGCCATTTCTAACACTGCTGACACTCTCAGCATTCAATTGCATTAGTTTATGTTCCTGCTCTTTGGCAATTTTCTGCTGTTGTATTTTCTGGCTAATAGCCCTACTCTCATATCTCCTGACTCCACAAGACGAACTGAGAGGACCTCCAGTAGCATTGGGTGGACCCTTTCGAGGCAGGGGGCCCGGCACTGCACCTGCCTGGTTAGTCTTCACAGGGCGAGCACCATGTTTGAAAACTGTAGATATAGACATTTCATTAGCGATAATGCGTGTTACCCTGATTTTTGCGATGCACCTTTTGGCTGGGTATCTCCGACTTCAGCACCTTTGCTTGCTAGGGCAGACTGTGGTCTTGCTCGGACTGCCATGAAGACAATGTGGCTGGCCTGGCCAAAACTTTGTTTTCCATCCTCTGGTGGATGTACTTAAGCGTCACATATATATGAACTGCGTCACTTGCTCTGATGTGTCTCCATATTCTTCTTCGTTTAATTGTTTGTTCCCTGTTGACGTTTGTGTCATACTGTGTTCGGAAAGTTGTTATCTAAATGTTCTATCATCACACAGAGATTATCAGCACATGTGTACACCATTTTGTTCACAATCATTTGTCCTTTCTCATTTCGTATACATCATGTGTTCCATTTCTGTTGGCTGTTGTTGGGATAGCGTTTTTTTTTAAAAAATGTCCTAGTATATGTGGTCAGCTGACTGACTGTACATGAGCAAAAACTCCAGGTCTTGTTGTAAGGGGCAGATTTCATGGAAAGACTGGCAAGACAAGCAGTATTTTCGCCAAACTCCAGAGAGCCTTATCTCACTGGGCAGACAGACCTTCTGCAGGTGGTCGCTAGATGTGAGTTCAAACAAAATATGAGCTCAAAACAACGACCTCTTATCTCAGGTCCCGGCGCTGAGACCAGCAATGGCTGCTGGCTTCTGGTGTATGTTCCCGTCTCGTTCACGACCATTTATTTGTCTAAAGCAGTTTGTTGAGGTCGGCCCCTGGGCACAGCTCTGCGCCAGAAGGACATCACGTGTGACGTTATCGTTGGTAACCTTACTCTGAGTTGGTTCTTCTCTCTGCTAGTCAAGAGAAAACAGACTTTAGCGAAATCAAGTACCAATGAAGAGAAAACAGGCTTTAGCGAAATCAAGTACCAATGAAGAGAAAACAGACTTTAGCGAAATCAAGTACCAATGAAGAGAAAACAGATTTTAGCGAAGTCAAGTATGAAAATTTGTTTGTTAAATTATGCTATTTTGCTGCACTGTATAAATTCAGTGTTCCTCATGCTTTTATGGTGCTGTAGCCACAAGTGTCCACTTTCTTTGTTCCAGTTTGTGTTCCTGGTTAAAGTAGGAATTTGTAGTGGGAGTAGATATGAGGTCCAGTAATGGGCAAAGGCCTATTTAGATTGGGGGGGGGGGGGTTCAGCAGGCGGACCTGAAGTACTTTTTTAACAGAGGACATATAGTTTATGTTGTTCTTCTCTACTTCTTGTCTTTGCTGCTGCTCTTGTTTCTGTCTTTGTTGCTGTTCTTGTTGCTGCCTTTGTTGCTGTTCTTTACTGCTGTTCTTGTTGCTGTCTGCTGCTGTTCTGTGCTGCTGTTCTTGTTGCTGTCTTCGCTGCTGTTCTTGTTTCTATCTTTGCTGCTGTTCTTATTGCCGTCTTTGCTGCTGTTCTTGTTGCTGTTCTTAGCTGCTGTTCTTGTTGCTGTATTTGCTGCTGTTCTTTGCTGCTGTTCTTGTTGCAGTCTTTGTTGCTGTTCTTTGCCGTTGTTCTGTGCTGCTGTTCTTGTTGCTGTCTTTGTCGCTGTTCTTGTTGCTGTCTTTTTTTGCTGTCTTTGTCGCTTTCTTGTTGCTGTCTTTTTTGCTGTCTTTGTCGCTGTTCTTTGCTGTTGTTCTGTGCTGCTGTTCTTGTTGCTGTCTTTGTCGCTGTTCTTGTTGCTGTCTTTTTTGCTGTCTTTGTTGCTGTTCTTTGCTGTTGTCCTGTGCTGCTGTTCTTGTTGCTGTCTTTGTCGCTGTTCTTGTTGTCTTTGCTGCTGTTCTTTTTCTTCACGCTGTTCTTTGTTGCTGTTCGTATTGTCTGTTTTGTTGATCCTGTTGTTGTTCTTATTGATGTTCTTTGTTGCTGGCTGTTCTTCTTGTTGTTCTTATTGATGTTCTTTGTTGCTGTTCTTTGTTGCTGTTCTTATTCATGTTCTTTGTTGCTGTTCATATTGTCTGTTTTGTTGTTCCTGTTGTTGTTCTTATTGATGTTCTTTGTTGTTGTTCTTGCTGTTGTTCTTATTGATGTTCTTTGTTGTTGTTCTTGTTGTTGTTCTTATTGATGTTCTTTGTTGTTGTTCTTGTTGTTGTTCTTATTGATGTTCTCTGTTGCTGTTCTTGTTGTTGTTCTTATTGATGTTCTCTGTTGTTATTCTTGTTGTTGTTCTTATTGATGTTCTTTGTTGTTATTCTTGTTGTTGTTCTTATTGATGTTCTTTGTTGTTGTTCTTGTTGTTGTTCTTATTGATGTTCTCTGTTGTTGTTCTTGTTGTTGTTCTTATTGATGTTCTCTGTTGTTGTTCTTGTTGTTGTTCTTGTTGCTGTTCTTGTTGTTGTTCTTATTGATGTTCTTTGTTGTTGTTCTTGTTTTTGTTCTTATTGATGTTCTTTGTTGTTGTTCTTGTTGTTCTTATTGATGTTATTTGTTGCTGTTCTTGTTGTTGTTCTTGTTGCTGTTCTTGTTGCTGTTCTTGTTGCTGTTCTTGTTGCTGTTCTTATTGATGTTCTTTGTTGCTGTTCTTGTTGTTGTTCTTATTGATGTTCTTTGTTGTTGTTCTTGTTGTTGTTCTTATTGATGTTCTTTGTTGCTGTTTATGTTGCTGTTTTCGATGCTTTTCTTGTGGCTGTTCTTGCTGCTGCTCTGAATGTCGCACTTACACACTATCTGATAAAGCGAGCTCCTACAACACTTGGCAAACTAATCTAGTTATATGTAAAATAAACAGCACATTCACAACATAGAACAACATTCCTCCTTTTCCGACATCAAAAACCTCCAGAAATGTTCTTCAAACGTTCCAAAATCTCTTCTCTTTGAAGCGGCCATATTGCTTGCCCATAAGAAAATGATTATTATGTTTGCTTGTGATTATGTTTACATAGTAACCAAGACGACGCCAGTGTAATCAACGCCCCTGATTAGATGAAAAGATGGCTGCTTTCTTTGATGAAGGCAGATCCTAACAACCACTTGAGTCTTCTCATGCGCTTCAACTTCTCAGCGCTCGCGCTAATTCGGAGCTTGTGCTAAAAAACGAGGCGGTGTCGTGTGTACAGGATTGTTGCTGCTCGGAACAACAAGTGCTTTATCTGTTCTATGTAGGGAGCTGAGGGGTGCGGGTGTTAAGGGGAGGCCGTTTATGAGTGAGCTTTCTTCAAAAGTGTCTTTCCTTTCAGCTAACCACTTTTCTTTTTAAATCCGTCTATTGTAGTAAGTAGTTCGTCTATTGTAGTAAGTACTTTCGGTTAATTTTAGCGCCCGGAAAATTGAAGTTGCTGATAAGAAAATGTGTGCGAAAATAAGGGCGGCGGGAGGAAACTGTTTGAGTGTAGAGGTACACGTGTGAGGAGAGGCTTTAAGTGAGTGAAGATGAGTGAATGTGTGTGTGAGGGGAGTGGCTTTAAGTGAGTGAGTGTGTGCGTATGTGTGTGAGTGAATGTGTGTGTGTTTGGGTTGGAGCTGCAGGGACATTGAAAGAAGAGTAAAGATATAGAGAGAAGAGGAGGATTTGTACGAAAGTAGATAAAGATGCAAAAGAAAGAAAGAAAAAAAAATGAAAGAGAGAGAGAGAGAGGTGGGGGGAGGGGAGAGAAAGAAAGAAAGTGGGTGAAAGTATAAAGCAGACTGTTGTGAGAACAAGAAAAGCTTGATACTGTTGATGTTGTGATAGTTTCGCTTGATACATTCCTTGCCCATGCTCACAGCAGTATTATATATCTGTAATAAGAGACAGTGAGAGAGAGAGAGAGAAAGAGGGAGAGATAAAGAAAAAGAAAAGAGAAAGAGGAAGAAGGGGAGAAAGAGGTAGGAAGAGAGAGAAAGAAGGAGAGATAAAGAAAAAGAAAAAGAGGTAGAAGGAGAGAAAGAGGTAGAAAGAGAGAGAGAGAAAGAAGGAGAGATAAAGAAAAAGAACAAGAGGTAGAAGGAGAGAAAGAGGTAGAAAAAGAGAGAGAAAGAAGGAGAGAGAAAGAAAAAGAAAATAAAAAGAGGTAGAAGGTGAGAAAGAGGTAGAAAGAGAGAGAAAGAAGGAGAGATAAAAAAAGAGGTAGAAGAAGAGAAAGAGGTAGAAAGAGAGAGAGAGAGAAAGAAGGAGAGATAAAGTAAAAGAGGTAGAAGGAGAGAAAGGGGTATAAAAAAGGGAGAGAAAGAAAGCGCAGAAGAAGGAGAAAGACTAAGGGAAAAAGAGAGAGAAAGAGAAGATACAGAGAAAGAGGCCTACAAGAAAGAAAAGACAGAATAAATAGAGGGAAGAGATAGAATAAAGAGAGGGAAGAGATAGAATAAAGAGAGGGAAGAGATTGAGACAGACAGAGAAAGATGATAGAGAGAAATAGAGCGATAGAGAGGGAGATGGAGAGAGACGGAGAGATGGACAGAGAGAGACAGACAGAGATAGAGAGATAGAGAGAGATGTTATGAAACAGAAAAAAATATTTCAATTTGGAAAGAAAATTGTTTTATAAAAAGAGTTAACATATAATACATGCCATCTGTTACCTGGATACAGGTGTGTTGTTTGATATCTGTCTGTTTATACGTCTGTCTCTCTATCAGTCTTTTTATCTGTCTGTCTGACTGTCTATCTTAGTGTCTGTCTGTTTGTCAATCTATCTGTCTGTATGTCTGTCTGTAGTACTACTTATATACAACGTTATTGTTGTTATTGTTCATCATTTGATTAACATTATATTTATATACTATCTTTGCAATAATTCCCAGCATTGCATATCAACAGCTTACAACGTTTTGACTATCAACAGCTTACAAAGTAATGACTATCAACAGCTTACAAAGTAATGACTATCAACAGATTACAAAGTAATGACTATCAACAGCTTACAAAGTATTGACTATCAACAGCTTACAAAGTATTGACTATCAACAGCTTACAAAGTTTTGACTATCAACAGCTTACAAAGTAATGGCTGCCAACAGCTTACGAAACATATAATCTCTAAAATTTGTCTAAAATGTCTTCCACTACAAATGACCCCGTATCATTTCTTCCACCAGCAGTGTCCTGTATCATTTCTTCCACCAGCAGTGTCCCGTATCATTTCTTCCACCAGCAGTGTCCCGTATCATATCTTCCACCAGCAGTGTCCCGTATCATATCTTCCACCAGCAGTGTCCCGCATCATATCTTCCACCAGCAGTGTCCCGTATCATTTCTTCCAGCAGCAGCGTCCCGTATCATTTCTTCCATAGCAGTTTCCCATATAATTTCTTACACCAGCAGTGCCCCGTATAATTTTTCCCACCGGCAGTGTACCGTATAACTTCTTCCATTAGCAGTGCCCTGTATAATGTCTTCCACCATCAGCGTCCTGTTTTCACGCACAAAACACACAGAGAGGACCTTATCCTATTTTCCCCAAACATTTCTAACGTGTTTCCAAAGCCAAGAGAAGCTCCGACCTTGGCCAGTTTGGGGAGAAGTTCCAGTGTTTGTCTTCACTGGACGAGGGCGCTCGGGCAAACCTTGTGAAAGTTCGGCGAACTTGCCAGTGTCAGAAAATTGTGTGTTTGAATTTTATCTAGCAAATCCGAGGTACGTCAATTTTGGGCAAATAGAAGATGTGAATTGTGTCTATGTATATGTCTATATAGTGTCTATGTACTTGTCTATATAATCGTTGTGCCTATGTATCTTTTTTTCGCTTGGTTGCTTACTGGTTTTTGGTGCGCTCAATTGTATGATCGTTCAAGAAAATAGTACCTGGCATAGGTGTTAGGGAACATAACAGTGAGGCTGAACCTTATCTCTAGAAGCGTTGGCAATTAAATGGATGATTAACACATTTAGGTCTCATATCAACATTCTAGGAGAGAAAAAAAATGTTACAGCAGAATTGTGAGTTGGCATACACATTTTTAGAAGAAAGAATATCCATAGTATCAACATTCTGAGAGAAGTAGGGTTCTCTATGACATCTGAGAGAGGTAAGGTTCTCTAACTATGATATCTTAGAGAGGTAAGGTTCTCTATGACATCTGAGAGAGGTAAGGTTCTCTAACTATGACATCTGAGAGAGGTAAGGTTCTCTATGACATCTGAGAATGGTAAGGTTCTCTATGACATCTGAGAGAGGTAAGGTTCTTATGACATCTGAGAAAGGTAAGGTTCTTATGACATCTGAGAGAGGTAAAGTTCTCTATGACACCTGAGAGAGGTAAGGTTCTTATGACATCTGAGAGAAGTAAGGTTCTCTATGACATCTGAGAGAGATAAGGTTCTCTATGACACCTGAGAGTGGTAAGGTTCTTTATGACACCTGAGAGAGGTACGGTTCTTATAACATCTGAGAGAGGTTCTCTATGACACCTGAGAGTGATAAGGTTCTCTATGACACCTGAGAGTGGTAAGGTTCTCTATGACACCTGAAAGTGGTAAGGTTCTCTATGACACCTGAAAGTGGTAAAGTTCTCTATGACATCTGAGAGAATTAAGGTTCTCTAACTATGGCATTCGAGAGAGGTAAGACTCTGTAACTGTGATAGTCTGAGAGAGGTAAGAATCTATAACTGTGGTAGTCTGAGAGAGATAAGAATCTATAACTGTGGTAAGGTCTGAGAGAGATAAGAATCTATAACTGTGGTAAGGTCTGAGAGAGGTAATTTTACAGACTTTGGTGTCAGACTGTAGGTTCTAAATCTATGCTGCTGGTGACAACAGTTAGGTAAGATGTACCTGAATGGCTAACAAAATGAACAGACTTGAATGCCATCTTTATTTCTGTTGAAGGAGCGATACACTTGGAGAATGTGGCCAGATTTACCACACAGATCAGACTAAACATCATAAATAATTGGCTACATAGAAACCGTGAGTGACCTCTTAGACTATCCAATGTGTTGTCCTGTCATTGTTAAGAATGAGTAATTGCTCCTGCTTATAGTCTTTGGTCTGGTACACAGTTAACTTCCTGTAGTTTGGCACACAACTTCCTGCACAGTTAACTTTCTGTGGTCTGGTACACAGTTAAATTCCTGTGGGCTGGTACACAGTTAAATTCCTGTGGGCTGGTACACAGTTAACTTCCTGTGACTCTGTGCGTTTTTTTAAATAAAATGAAGTGCACGTACAATAATTCTTCAGAGTTCCACAATTTTGACACTCGCTTGTTTGGAGGAAAGAGAGCCATTGGAGCGATTTTGTGGTTTACTTTTGGAGACTTGAAACATTACTTCTAAAGGAAGCATTTAAAGGTGGTTTAGAGTTTGTTGGCAGAAAGGGTAGAGAGCGAATGAGTTGGTGTTTCTTTGAAGATTAACCTGCTCGCTTTCCCACAAAAGTAAATCTTGTCTCAAAGGGAGAAGACTTGCGTCGCGGCTCGTCTCCATGCCAACATTTCAAATATGAGAAAATCAACACAAAAACAAGATGGCTTCCCATTTTGTTTTCTTTTCTTGGGGACTGGATTTCTTTTGGTGATTGATTCAGCGCTGACATCAGCTGTACCTCCATCTTACCTGGTCCTGGTCACAGATTCAACTTCCCAGAGCTACAAATGAATATTCGAATAGCTAGTGTATAGGTAAATAAAACTGAATATAATGACTATACACGAACTCAGTGCAGTACAGCTGTGATAACAAAATGTTAAAACTATTTGAAACACAGGAACAGCTTTATTAAATAACGAGCACACATTTACACCACAATCATACAGGGACATACAGGGACATACAGGGACATACAGGACGAAGAAACGGGGAAAGAAGATAAATATAAATTCATATGAATGAAAAAAAAAGAAAAAAAAAGGCAGAATAAATATAGTACTAGTCTGGACTATTAACAACCTTCGGTATGCTGACGACACAGTACTGATAGCTGAGAACCAACAAGACCTGCAAAATCTCTTGGATAAAGTCGCCAAAGAAAGTGAACAGAAAGGCCTTACTTTGAACATCAAAAAGACAGAGACTTTGGTTATATCTAAGAAACAGAATCCACCAACATGCGATATAAAATTAAACGGAACTATTCTAAAGCAGGTGCAGAAATTCAAATACCTTGGAGCAGTAATAACTTCAGATGGGAAATGCAGAACAGAAATTAGGAACAGAATAGGCCAAGCAAAGAGAACGAGAAACATATTAACATATTAACATATTAACCAACACATCCTTATCAATGAATGTTAGAAAACGAGTCCTAAAATGCTATATTGAACCTATCTTATTATATGGAAGTGAATCATGGACAATAGGCAAGTCTGCACAAAAATCATTGGAAGCAGCAGAAATGTGGTTTATTAGAAGAATGTTGCGAATCCCCTGGACAGCAAAAATAACTAATGAAGAAAGTATGAGAAGAGCTGGAGAGACAAAAAACATTGTCAAAAAAATAAGAGAGAGGCAATGTACTTTCATAGGACATGCAATGAGAAGAGGGGGCATTGAAAATATTATAACAACAGGAAAAATAGAAGGAAGGAGACCAAGAGGAAGACCAAGAGAAATGATACTGGACAGTCTGACGGGATGGTGTGAGAGGAGATCACCAAGTGAGCTGATGGCCTGCATGAAGGATCATGCACTCTGGAGAAGCATAATAGCCAACGCCAGTCGGCACAGCACCTGATGATGATGATGAGTCCGGACTACCACCTTCTCTCTCTCTCTCTCTCTCTCCTTTCTGCAGTCCCCACCATGTCCTTATCACCCACCTAACACATGTTACAAGGATCCACCTATCACATGTTACAAGGATCCACCTATCACATGTTACAAGGATCCACCTAACACATGTTACAAGGATCCACCTATCACATGTTACAAGGATCCACCTATCACATGTTACAAGGATCCACTTACACGTTTTCAACACTCTGCCACACCTACTAGTGGGTGCAACTTAATATAAGTCACGGCTAAGTGATTTGTAAGACTCATTTCCTGCGCTTACATTCACATTCACATTGTGATCGTTGGTCTGTCTGTCAAGATGTAGTGTGTGTCCTGGTTTTTTGTGAGTGAACTGAACGTAGTGAAGAGAGAGAGAAGACATCTGATCCTGTAAAGAGAGAGAAGACATCAGATCCTGTAAAGAGAGAGAAGACATCAGATCCTTTAAAGAGAGAGAAGACATCTGATCCTGTAAAGAGAGAGAAGACAAAAGATCCTTTAAAGAGAGAGAAGACATCAGATCCTGTAAAGAGAGAGAAGACATCAGATCCTGTAAAGAGAGAGAAGACATCTGATCCTGTAAAGAGAGAGAAGACATCAGATCCTTTAAAGAGAGAGAAGACATCTGATCCTGTAAAGAGAGAGAAGACATCAGATCCTGTAAAGAGAGAGAAGACATCAGATCCTGTAAAGAGAGAGAAGACATCTGATCCTGTAAAGAGAGAGAAGATATCAGATCCTTTAAAGAGAGAGAAGACAAAAGATCCTGTAAAGAGAGAGAGAAGATATCAGATCCTGTAAAGAGAGAGAAGACAAAAGATCCTGTAAAGAGAGAGAAGACAAAAGATCCTGTAAAGAGAGAGAAGACAAAAGATCCTATAGAGAGAGAGAGAAGACAACCGATCCTGTAACGAAAGAGAAGACAAAAGATCCTGTAAAGAGAGAGAAGACAAAAGATCCTTTAAAGGGAGAAAAGACAAAAGATCCTGTAAAGAGAGAGAGAGAGAAGACAAAAGATCATGTAAAGAGAGAACAGAATCATATGGTACAGTATCATGGAGATACAACTTAGGAAACGACAGGAAGAAAAAAAAAGAACATAAAATTAAAAATACCTAATAGACTGATGATTTGATGATCTGATGATGTGACAGTTTGGTGATCTGATGATATGATGGTCTGATAATCTGATGATGTGACAGTCTTATGATTTGATGATCTGATGATGTGACAGTATAATGATTTAATGATCTGATGATGCGACAGTATGATGATTTGATGATCTGATGATGCGACAGTATGATGATTTGATGATCTGATGATGTGACAGTATGATGATTTGATGATCTAATGATGTGATAGTCTAATTATTTGATGATCTGATGATGTGACAGTCTGGTGATTTGATGATATGATGAAGGAACACAAGCTTGTCCAAAATGTGAACAAATATCTGCTGACAAACATGGAGATGGACAGAAGCATTGACCCTGAAACTACACAGCTCAGACGACGCAGGCCATCATTTCCTCTTCCAGACATAAATTGTTGGAGCGCGCAGACGGAATTTATGTCAGATTCATGAAATAATTCAGATAAATATGTTCCCCTGCAGAGTCCGATTGGCTGTGCCAAGTGTGATCATTCTGTGACTCGTGAGAAGTAAGACTTCCGTCAGATATCAGGAGGTGTAGCTGGTGAGAAGTAAGACTTCCATCAGATATCAGGAGGTATAGCTGGTGAGAAGTAAGACTTCCGTCAGATATCAGGAGGTGTAGCTCATGAGAAGTAAGACTTCCGTCAGATATCAGAAGGTGTAGCTCGTGAGAAGTAAGACTTCCATCAGATATCAGAAGGTGTAGCTCGTGAGAAGTAAGACTTCCATCAGATATCAGAAGGTGTAGCTGGTGAGAAGTAAGACTTCCGTCAGATATCAGGAGGTGTAGCTGGTGAGAAGTAAGACTTCCGTCAGATATCAGGAGGTGTAGCTGGTGAGAAGTAAGACTTCCGTCAGATATCAGGAGGTGTAGCTGGTGAGAAGTAAGACTTCCGTCAGATATCAGGAGGTGTAGCTGGTGAGAAGTAAGACTTCCGTCAGATATCAGGAGGTGTAGCCATGTCTAGATGAACTTTTATTTACTCACCCTTGCATGAAACAGATCTATCGTTCCAGTCATTACCTGCGCACAGAATCATTCATCTGTTCTCATACTCATATATTTGTCATCTTTCTCTCCTAGCTATCCATCTATCCATGGATAAGAAACATTATTTTGACTTTCACACTTCCACAGATATTTCTTTGATCCATCCATCCATCCATCCATCCATCCATCCATCCATCCATCCATCCGTAAAGCTTTCCACCAAACAGTCAAAAGTTTTTCGTCAAACTAGTCTGTCTGTATGTACTCTGTCTGTGTGTACCTACATTCATGTAATCTCTTTGTGTTTACCTACATCTGTCTACTCTTTTTGTGTACCTACATCTGTCCACTCTGTGTCTGTGTGTACCTACATCTGTCTACTCTGTGTCTGTGTTTACCTACATCTATCTACTCTGTGTCTGTGTGTACCTACATCTATCTACTCTGTGTCTGTGTGTACTTACATCTATCTACTCTGTGTCTGTGTGTACCTACATCTGTCTACTCTGTGTCTGTGTGTACCTACATCTATCTACTCTGTGTCTGTGTGTTTACCTACATCTGTCTACTCTGTGTCTGTGTGTACCTACATCTATCTACTCTGTGTCTGTGTGTACCTACATCTATCTACTCTGTGTCTGTGTGTACTTACATCTATCTACTCTGTGTCTGTGTGTACCTACATCTATCTACTCTGTGTCTGTGTGTACCTACATCTATCTACTCTGTGTCTGTGTGTACCTACATCTATCTACTATGTGTGTACTTACATCTATCTACTCTTTTTTTGTGTACCTACATATGTCTATTCTCTGTCTGTCTGTATCCACATCTATTTACTCTCTGTCTCTACTTCATCCAGTCTGTATATTCCTATTTCATCTATCAACTTTTCGAACTCCAGTTTAGCCAGGTTATATAAATCATTAATATACATTTCATTTTAACCGCACAAATATTTCTGTAAAAAAAAAAAAATGCCCTCAAACTAACACTTGATAATTCGTAGAAAACTTGCTACAACAAAGCGCTTTTGCCAGCAGCAGCAGCTGATATTATTCATTCCAGTTTAGACATCAAACACCATGTTGGAGATTAGGAAACATTTGTAGCAGCACCTGGAGATGTCCCCAGGACCTGATCTAGATTGTGGAGGGACTAGAAACATTCTTCCCCTGCTCTGACTGTTTCTTGTAAAGTAAGAGAACAAATTTTGTAGGATTAGACCTGGAAAAAATCGTAGACAAAGCACTTTAGTGAGACGTGAGAGAAAGAAAAATCACAAGAGAATTACCTGGGATTCGAACACGGACTCCGGTAGGACGAGCTGCCGCCTAGCCACGAGAGAACAGCGTACTATCGACTTACCCAGCTAGCAATGTATCTTGTGTTTTTCAGTTTTTTTGTGGGGTATATCGGACATTTTTTTTTCAAAGTTGAAGAAAACTCCATGATGATTCAAACTATTTTATTTCTAGGAAGATTAAAACAAAACTGACGTGCAGCTGAAGAGAAATCCGGCCCAGAAACACGTGATTTTACTACCCGTTTCCTTGTATCTACATCTCAGAATGTCGACAAACACCAGTTTCCTTGTATCTGCATCTCAGAATGTCGACAAACATCAGTTTCCTTGTATCTACATCTTAGAATGTCGACAAACACCAGTTTCCTTGTATCTGCATCTCAGAATGTCGACAAACACTATTTTGTTGTGTCCATCCACGACACAGACTTGCCCAGGTCCAGAAGTCCACAGATTTAAGTGTTTCATTGTTTAGGGACTTGCTGGCACTGAAAGTGATACCATCTTTTTCTCAAGTCCGTGCCGGCGGCCAACAGAACATGCGACGGCTGGCTCCGCCCAGAGGATTTCAGACTTAAGCGGTTATTATGACACGTAAACTTTGGTCACGCGCGACCCCGACCAGGTCAGTTTTTGTGTCATGTCGAGTTCGTGAAAGCTCGTGGGTCAAACGCCTGCAGGTAACCAAGGTGCTGTGGGTCACACGCCTGCAGGGAACCAAGGTGCTGTGGGCGCAGATGTTTCCCAAGATGAAGCGCTCTGTCATCTCGCTCAGGGCTGCAACAGTTTATTGTGAGCTAGCCATCTACCCCGGACTGTCCGCTGAGCTGTGTCAGTAATGGCGCGATGACGTGACTCCATCTTCTTGTTGCCAGGAGACAGCGTGTCTCATCAAACCAAACTCTCAAGACCACTCACAAAATAAAAACTTCACACTACTCACAGCCGCCATGTTTTCTCCAGAAAACGATGTTATTCATTTATTTCATTTTTGTGACAGTCCTTGATGTCTGTCATCATACTTGTCCTTGATGTTTGCCATCATACTTGTCCTTGATGTTTGCCATCATACTTGTCCTTGATGTTTGCGATCATGTTAGAGAGGTATCACATGATACTAAGATCAGACTGTTAGAGAGGCATCATGTGATACCAAGATCAGACTGTCTGTTAGAGAGGCATCATGTGATACCAAGATCAGACTGTCTGTTAGAGAGGCATCATGTGATGCTGTTATGGGACTCTGTTAGAGAGGCATCATGTGATGCTATTATGGGACTCTGTTAGAGAGGCATCATGTGATACTAAGATCAGACTGTCTGTTTGAGAGGCATCATGTGATGCTAAGATCAGACTGTCTGTTAGAGAGGCATCATGTGATGCTAAGATCAGACTGTCTGTTTGAGAGGCATCATGTGATACTAAGATCAGACTGTCTGTTTGAGAGGCATCATGTGATGCTAAGATCAGACTGTCTGTTAGAGAGGCATCATATCATACTAAGATCAGACTGTATGTTAGAGAGGCATCATGTGATACTAAGATCAGACTGTTAGAGAGGCATCATGTGATACTAAGATCAGACTGTTAGAGAGGCATCATGTGATACTAAGATCAGACTGTTAGCATCATGTGATGCTAAGATCAGACTGTCTGTTAGAGAGGCATTATGTGATGCTAATATGGGACTCTGTCAGAGAGGCATTATGTGATGCTAATATGGGACTCTGTTAGAGGGGCATCAGACTCGCCACTGGTCCAAGACTTAAGCCTGATGGGGCATTCTACTTTAAGCCAGTGCCCTCTAAAAATATAAGCTTAAAATTTCTTTGCTATATTTTAATACAAATGATACAAATATGGTATTTATGATTTAATTATTCTAGCTGTTATGTGCTACTTTAGTGTAACATTAAGATATTTTTGTACAAGTAACTTTCCACTGTCATTATGACGTTGATTGTGATAGTCCACCACATGGACTGTTTTCTCTACCTTTATGAAACGTTACAATTAAACTTCTTATTTACTTCCACATTAGAAAATTCTGATTTAAAAGAGACTATAGAACCCAACAGCTTGATACTTTCATTGTCAAATATGGCGACATAGGTTCGACCACGTGGAGACTGAGACCACGTGGAGACTGAGACCACGTAGGTGTCGAGAATAGGGTGTTTTCTACTGTGCCTAGGGCACATGTTTCACTTATCTAAGTTTATCAAATGTAAACTTTGTCTACCTGAAGACAGCGCTGATGTATTAAGATGCAAGATTTATTTTTACTAAATCTAGTTATACTAATATAGTTTTTGTTTCAGACTTTTGGGACATACTCCGTGTAAGCTAAGCGCAGTCATCTAACTTGGCTGTATAGTGTTCTTTAAAACTGTCTGATTTACATGTTTTGAATCTTATGCTTGTTCGAGATTTAGAGAAATGATAGATATTTATGAAGTGCCATAGTTCAGGAGTCTGTGTACTTCCGGATAGCTGGACAGTAGAGTCTTATTTCACACGTCTTACATCAATATTTTTGGCGAAACTGGCGACAGGTTTGTCCTAACTGACAATAAATCCTGTTGCCCGTGGAAACGATGCTTTATATTTCCAGTGTTAGTATTATTTTTATGGTGGACCGGAGGATATAAAACTACTAGAAGGTCGTGTAAGGAGGATATAGAACAAGAAGGTCGTGTATGGAGGATATAGAAGAAGAAGGTCGTGTAAGGAGGATATAGAACAAGAAGGTCGTGTAAGGAGGATATAGAACAAGAAGGTCGTGTATGGAGGATATAGAACAAGAAGGTCGTGTAAGGAGGATATAGAACAAGAAGGTCGTGTAAGGAGGATATAGAACAAGAAGGTCGTGTAAGGAGGATATAGAACAAGAAGGTCGTGTAAGGAGGATATAGAACAAGAAGGTCGTGTAAGGAGGATATAGAACAAGAAGGTCGTGTAAGGAGGATATAGAACAAGAAGGTCGTGTATGGTGGATACAGAACAACAAGGAGGGGAGAGCACATGTGAGAGTAAACGTGGTCTGGCCAAGGACAAGAAGGTGGTGCATGGAGGATATAAAACAAGAATGTGGTGCATGGAGGATATAGAACAGCAGGAAGGTAGTGCATGGAGGATATAAAACAAGAATGTGGTGCATGGAGGATATAAAACAAGAATGTGGTGCATGGAGGATATAGAACAACAAGAAGGTAGTGCATGGAGGATATAAAACAAGAAGGTGGTGCATGGAGGATATAAAACAAGAATGTGGTGCATGGAGGATATAAAACAAGAATGTGGTGCATGGAGGATATAAAACAAGAATGTGGTGCATGGAGGATATAAAACAAGAATGTGGTGCATGGAGGATATAAAACAAGAATGTGGTGCATGGAGGATATAAAACAAGAATGTGGTGCATGGAGGATATAAAACAAGAATGTGGTGCATGGAGGATATAGAACAACATTCTACCTACTCCGTCCTCTTACTACCAATTCTACCTGACACGCAAGATGTCAAAAATGAAAGTTTATGATGTAATGTTTTAGACGATATGATAGGTGAAAGTGTATGATGTAATGTTTTAGATGATGTGATAGGTGAAAGTGTATGATGTAATGTTTTAGACGATGTGATAGATGAAAGTGTATGATGTAATGTTTTAGACGATGTGATAGGTGAAAGTGTATGATGTAATGTTTTAGACGATGTGATAGGTGAAAGTGTATGATGTAATGTTTTAGACGATGTCATAGACGATGTGAGAGTGACAAATCTTTCCGTTGAGCGAGGCCTGGTGACAAATACTTCAGTCGTCAACGTCATTTAGTGATAACAGAAGTCGTTTGCCACAATATTCCATGTTTATTATCGTTCAGGAAATTGTCCCCATGTTTATTATCGCTAAGCAAATTGTCCTCATGTTTATTTCCGTTTAGTAAATTGTCCCCATGTGTATTATTGTTTAACAAATAATCCTGATGTTTATTATCCTTTAGCAGATTGTCCTGATGTTTATTATCATTTAGCAAATTGTCCCCATGTTTATTATCCTTTAGCACATTGTCCTGATGTTCATTATCGTTTAGCAAATTGTCCCCGTGTTTATTATCGTTTAACAAATTGTCCCCATGTTTATTATTGTTTAGCAAATTGTTCCGATGTTTATTGTTTGTGCTAATCTACCCTCCCCCAACCTCAAACACTGTATCACAGCACACACGGAGAGAGACTTCCATCATCATCATCAACCAGGCATTTACAGACGAGGATATGTTCTTTATGCTCTGGAAAATGGTTTTTATTTGCACTGTTACATGCTGATGAACATTCACAAATATCCACAGACAGTGCTAAAAATGTCTGTCTCCAAATACATGCACTAGATTGTAATACTTCGTCAGTTAATAATATGCCTGGAAGACAGACAGGCAGGCAGACAGACACACAGACGCGTAGGAGAAAGAACAAGTAAATGTGTGGCAAATATATAAACACATGTGCAAACGGAAGGACAAACACACAGACATCTACACATAAAACACACAGACAAACACACACAAAACAGAAATAAGACATAAACTGCTAACATACAAGAAAACAAATGAAACATGTGAAAAGAATTAACATTTTTAGTTTGTCTTTCATGTCTAAGATAAAACTTCGCTAACTGAAACTGCGGTGAAATATATGGTAACACAAAATGCCACTTTTTGGGTTTTTTGTGTGTTTTTTTTTCTTTTTTTTTTAGTTTTTTTCCCTCCGACATCATATTCTGGTGTTATTGTGTGCCGAGCTTTCTAAACTATTTAAATTATAGAATGTACACCGCTGGTGCTACCATAAATTACATGCGAGAAAAATAAAAGCTGTTTGGTGTTTGTTGGGATCAGCTGTTTGTATGTTTTACTTTCTGCAGAAAAAGCCTTTGTTTAATGTTCTTAAATCACGTCTCTCTTGTTTGTGCAGACAGGTCTCGTGAGTTCCGGCCTGGTTCTATGACCTTCTTTCACCGATGTTCATCTCGTGAACAACTTAACGTGTTTAACTTGTCCATAAGCACAGAATGTAGTGCACTGTTTAGATTCTCAGTGCACGAAGAGACATGTTGGCTTCCACACATACCACATATGAACATTTTTCTTTTCTTCTCTGACACTTGATTTCCAGAAATATTTTGTCAGTTTGTTCATATCAGCTGCTGTCTTGCAGAAACAGTAGTTTCTGTTACTCTTACAGCAAATTATAAAACATATATCAAACTTGTCTTGCAGTTAGAACTCTTTCAGTTACACTCACAGGAAACTGTGAAACATCGATCAAGCTTGTCTTGAAGTTAGAACTATCAGTTACATTGGCAGGAAATTGTTAAACATAGATCAAACTAAATATTTGGACAAAGAATTCTCATGGCACATCACGTTCGCTGACAGAAAACACTGAACATATAAATAGATCTAAATGTCTCTAAACAAGAACATGAACTTTTGCAAAACAAAAATCAAACAAAAATAATAATAACATGGAGCATATTTAACTTTCTTGAAACAATCAGAAAGTGTACGTCAAAAATGTTACGAGTCGAAAAAAGCGAACAGGAGCATTAAAATGACGTGACGGGGAGTCATACTAAAAGGTTATCACTGGCAGTCTAATAATAAACAAGTTTTATGGTGCTCCAAAGAACACACTTTGAACTTTTGAATACGGAACCTTTGCGATAAATTATGTTGTTGTACTAGATAACACAACTGCCTTATAAGATTATAAATAACGTGTGTGACAGATCACTTGTGCTTTACCGCTCACAGTGTCTTTCATGTTAAGACAAAATTAAGAATATTTGTCGTGTAAGGACACTGTGGTTGCAGTACGTCATCACATAATTCACCTGATCAGTCTTTATTGAATCTTCAGTGTAATAAACTGTAATTTTTCAGTGATTAGAATTTAGGCGATGGTGAAGCACAGATGACAGTGTACTATCTACACATGTGAAAGCTGTGGGTAGCTGCGAAAGCTAGCGCATGATGAAAAAAAGTAGTTCTGCTGAGAAGATGTATGCGGCACCGCAAGGTGCACTATGATTCAATATCCACTTGTCAGTGGATGAAAGAAATACATATTATCACATAAATGTTAGTCCCGTGAAAATGGGACTAAACCTTACTGGACAATGCCGAAACCATACTTGACACTGCCTAAACCTTACTGGACAATGCCCAAACCATACTGGACATTGCCTAAACCATACTGGACATTGCCTAAACCATACTGGACAATACGGGGAACACAAAAATAAAGTAGTAAACAATCACAAAATACAGATTGTGTATTAAAAACACGAATAACAAATCATAATAACGACAGCTTCACTCATCACAAGACATAATTTTTGACTGCTACAATTATGGCAACATAATAACCACATACAAATCATTATTCCTGTTTTTCAGATGTTTTACAGTATTTACAAGCCAAGACCACGTGACCACGCCTCACACCCTGGAGGCTAAGACTTTGGCGCTGACTGAGCCGTTTGAATGACTGCACATTTTGGACGAGCCTTGCTGAGTGTTCTTCGACAGAATAACCGGGGCTGGGTGGTACTCGGCCAGGAAATTGTTGGTCTTTCTTCTTGAGAATCGTCTAGAACAAAACGTCTTCCATGAAGCCAGAGTCTTCCCACTCCAAATCCACATCCCGCTTGTTATGCCGATGACCAGAGACATGAACAGTTTGAGCATGTATACTTCTACTGTGGGTATGGAGTGCTCCAGGGGGCAGGTATGTGACGATGGCGGAGATGATGTCGTAGAAGTTACAGAACACGATAAGCTCATCGCCTCCTTCCGCCAACGTTTAAAGTTGACTCGTTCATAAAAATGGCAGCCAATAACACACGTGGCCGGAACTGTGTAGAGCACTGAGAACACACCAATTTTAGCCATCAGTTTTTCCAACTTGCGAATGTTTGCGTTCCCGCCTTCTTGTCTCAGGTCGTTTCTGATGCGCAGCATGGCCGTGAAGCCGGCGATGATGAAGATGAAGCCGATGAAGAGGTAGACAATAAGGGGAACGAGAAGGAAGGCAGTGAGAGCGTCAGGGTCTTGACCGCCGACGTAGCACAGGCCAGTCAGCTCGTCCCCGTCCACGCGTCTCATTGTCAGAATAACGATTGTCTTGACTGCAGGGATTGCCCAAGCGGCCAGGTGGAAGTAGGTGGACAGCGCTTCTATAGCTTCCTGCCCCCACTTCCTTCCTGCCGCTAGGAACCAGGTGATGGTCAGGACAACCCACCACACAGACGAGGCCATCCCGAAGAAGTAGAGCAGTAAGAACACGATGATGCACCACGTGCTTTCTAGGCCTTCTTGAATCACAAACGGGCGCCCATCTCTGGCCGTGTCACATGACACAGAATCAGGACCAATGGCTGCTCGAATGATGTAGGCGGCGGCTTGTATGAGGTAACACAGGGACAGGAAGATGATCGGTCGCTCAGGGTACTTGAACCTGGTCGAGTCCACAGCGAAGGTGGTGACCGTCAGAAGCGTGGAGAAACAGCACAGAGACGCCCACACAATCATCCACACATCCGCAAAATCCTTGTCCTCCTGTCGGAAGAGAACATCCACATCGCAGCGAGGGGCGCAAGTGTTGTTAGATTTGAGGATGTTGTCCACGTGGACAAATCTTGGCGGGCAGATGTCCGGGGACCTGACCCCACCAGTGTGAGAACCCCTGCTTCTGTCAGGTATCCAGGGTAAAGTCGGAAGTTGGTTCTTGGTGATCTTGTATGAAGCAGTGGTCTTCCCGTAGATGTCGGTGTAGGAGTCAGGTCTTGAAGTTCTTGCGTCGGTTTCGCTATATTCTGTGACGTTCGGAGCAGCCATGCATAACTGACTTTTGGGATCTGACTTTTCCGGCAACTTCTCGCACGCGAGCATTTCTGGCCACTCGAAGTTGAAGGTCTTCAGCAGAGGCTCACATTTGTTCTTGACTGTGAGACATATAGACCTACATACGGGGATTATCAAAGTCTCCCCCACCAGTTCCGTGCACATGGGAGCATAGAGAGAACACAAGAAGAACTTGAGCAAGCTGGAGCAGTTTGTCTGTACCAGGGGCAGAAAGTCTTGTATTCTCGCCTCAGCTTCCTTCTGGTCATCCTGCCCTGTAAAATAAAAAGAAAGAGATAGTAAATGGTCGGCAAGAATAACACAATAAACAGTCAACAAGAATAACACAATATTCTGCAAAAAAAAAAAAATGGCGGCCAAGAATGCAACAATAAATGGCCGGCAAGAAAAACAATAAATGTTGGGCTAGAATAACAATAAATGTTGGGCTAGAATGACACAATAAATGGTGGGCAAGAATAACAATATATGGTGGGCAAGAATAACAATAAATGGTGGGCAAGAATAACAATAAATGGTGGGCAAGAATAACAATATATGGTGGGCAAGAATAACAATAAATGGTGGGCAAGAATAACAATAAATGGTGGGCAAGAATAACAATAAATGGTGGGCAAGAATAACAATAAATGGTGGGCAAGAATAACAATAAATGGTGGGCAAGAATAACAATATATGGTGGGCACGAATAACAATATATGGCGGGCAAGAATAACAATAAATGGCGGGCAAGAATAACAATATATGGTGGGCAAGAATAACAATAAATGGTGGGCAAGAATAACAATATATGGTGGGCAAGAATAACAATAAATGGCGGGCAAGAATAACAATATATGGTGGGCAAGAATAACAATATATGGTGGGCAAGAATAACAAATTAACAATTCTTAAACTTTAACGTAACAATAAATGACAGGACCAAACGAAAAACATTTCTGGTAATTATAGAAAAGGATATGCACAAGACTACATTTGATAATTAAAACATTCTGTAGCTGTATGTATTTCAGAAATAAATAGAAATAAACGTTGTTTAACTGTATTTATTTTAGAAATAAATTTAAATAAACGTGTAGTTGTATTTATTTCAGAAATAAATGTTTTCTGTAACTATTTATTTCAGAAATAAATATAAATAAACGTGTAGCTGTATTTCAGAAATAAATAGAAATAAATGCTATCTGTAGCTGTAGCTGTCTGCCAAGATTACTTTTAGTTTCTTCTCATATGTCTATGCATTTTAACTTGCAGAGACCTGTCTTCTATCAGCCTGCCTAATTAGTTATATGTCCATCTTCAAGCAAAAACACATTATGCTTTGTTTGTCTTACATGTTATAGAAGTATTGAAATGAGACAAACGCTGTTTACTTGTCCAGTTAAACTGAAAAATTGTAACTTCCCGGGGAAGAGTTCTGCTTTTTTTCCTGCATGTGCATGCAAGAAATGGTTCCGGATGTTGTAGACAATCACGTGTCAGTCAGAACTTCCGCTTTATTTGATATAAATAGTAACAGTTTCAAAGAACATGTGCTCACAGAAAACAAACACAGAACATGCAGAAAACAAACAGGAAAAAACCCATACACAGAAAATACGCAGAATATACACATGTAGAAAGAAAACACACACAGAAAACACATAAACAGAATACATAGGGAAAACAGAAAGAACATTCACATGAAAGTTCACTAGAAAGACCTAGAAGAATTTAAAAAAGAAGACAAATGTTTGGCATTAAGCATTTCACTTAAACCTGACACTATGACCTTGCTATGAAAGCCAGGCCTGGGTGAAGTTCTTCAAGTCAAAACGAGGCATAAAACGAAACTGCTCTGAGTAAACACAATTAAACTGTAAATCAGACAGTTGCAAGTTCAATCCGTGAAAATCAGACAGTTGCAAGTTCAATCCGTGAAAATCAGACAGTTGCAAGTTCAATCCGTGAAAATCAGACAGTTGCAAGTTCAATCCGTGAAAATCAGACAGTTGCAAGTTCAATCCGTGAAAATCAGACAGTTGCAAGTTCAATCCGTGAAAATCAGACAGTTGCAAGTTCAATCCGTGAAAATCAGACAGTTGCAAGTTCAATCCGTGAAAATCAGAGAAAAGTGTTGAAACAGCGAAGTAACTTTCTCTCACAAGTGTGCTCTTTACTCGTAGCTGCTGCCAGATTATGAAAGGGCAGTCCTATTTTTGAGAATGTTACACGTTACATGTTTGTATTAACAAATGTGTGCTCGGAACAGGATGATGATGAGGCGCATGAGCAAGACTAGATGAGCACAGACTGGAAACAGGAAGATTTGGTGACGATATGCTGGAAATAGGAAGATTAAATGAGGATATGCTAAGGAAAGGAAGTTTTGGTCAGGATATGCTAAGGAAATGAAGGTTTGATGAGGATATGCTAAGGAAAGGAAGGTTTGATGAGGATATGCTAAGGAAAGGAAGGTTTGATGAGGATATGCTAAGGAAAGGAAGGTTTGATGAGGATAGACTGACAACTGGCTGAGCTACTCTGCCACAATAAATGTGACAAATATCACAAAACCTATCGGTATACAAGGAAAGAAATTACGTCTGTTTTTCACGTAATAAATGTTCTAAACTGCCCACAAATACTTCTGTACATTTTATATCTATGAGAAACTTGACTAATTCTTTAGTCTACGAGAAACTTTGTTAATTCTTTACAGTCTGTGAGAAACTTTGCTAGTTCTTTACAGTCTACAAGAAATTTTGCTAATTCTGTAGTCTACAAGAAACTTTGCTAATTCTGTACAGTCTAGAAGAAAGTCTACTGACAAATACGTCTGTACAGTCTAGAAGAAAGTCTACTGACAAATACGTCTGTACAGTCTAGAAGAAAGTCTATTGACAAATACGTCTGTACAGTCTAGAAGAAAGTCTACTGACAAATACGTCTGTACAGTCTAGAAGAAAGTCTACTGACAAATACGTCTGTACAGTCTAGAAGAAAGTCTACTGACAAATACGTCTGTACAGTCTAGAAGAAAGTCTCTGTTCACAACTTGTCACTGTTTTTCTTTTAATTTCACTCGTCCACCTGCTGACCTATCTGCTTCCTCCACCCCTACCTCACATGTTCTTCTCTCTCTCTCTCCCTCTCTGCCTCACCCACAGCCCTGGCTTGTGTGTGTGCAACCTGCGATGGGGTATCTCCCTCACTCTCCCCCCCCCCCGTGGTTCTGGGTGGGGAGGGGGATACATTTTCTTTGTTTTTTGGTTCGGACAACATCAGACACGATCCCCTCACTCTCTTACACTCCACACACAAGATGCCCTCCCTCTCTGACACTCCCACACACAAAATCCCTTACCTCTCTGACACTCCCATACACAAAATGCCCTCCTCTGACACTCCCACACACAAAATGCCCTCCCTCTCTGACACTCCCACACACAAAATGCCCTCCCTCTCTGACACTCCCACACACAAAATGCCCTACCTCTCTGACACTCCCACACACAAAATGCCCTCCCTCTCTGACACTCCCACACACAAAATACCCTCCCTCTCTGACACTCCCACACACAAAATGCCCTCCCTCTCTGAACACTCACACACAAAAGATGCCCCCCCCTCCACAATCACATAGAAAGACAACGTTGATACCTATGATAGTCTGAAGTCACTATCACGTGGAACAACAAAGCTGATTGTTGAAAGATCTACATTCGATTGTCTGAGGTCACTATCACGTGGAAAGACAAAGCTGATTGTTGAAAGACCTACATTCGATTGTCTGAGGTCACTATCACGTGGAAAGACAAAGCTGATTGTTGAAAGACCTACATTCGATTGTCTGAGGTCACTATCACGTGGAAAGACAAAGCTGATTGTTGAAAGACCTACATTCGATTGTCTGAGGTCACTATCACGTGGAAGGACAACGAATAACGAAGGACTGAATGGCTGGACTTACTGGGTTATGCTGGCAAGTCAACAGTTGATCGTATAAGTGAAGTCAACAGTTGATCGTATAAGTGATGTCAACAGTTGATCGTACAAGTGAAGTCAACAGTTGATCGTATAAATGAAGTACAGAATGTAGGCGAGCAGTGAAATATAAAGCGACTTCCAGGCAGGTGTGAGAGAGGAAAAAAAGATCTCTGATGTCTGTGTTGCGGGGCCAGCCAGCTGTAGAAATGGGTACCCGACTTCTTTTGGAGTTGGGGAAGGAAAGGCAGCCAGGTGTGATACTGACCATATCACCCTCTAGTGTGCTGACAGGACAAGGAAAATATGGGCACTAACACCATATCCCTGCATGGCTCTGAGACACGATAAAGAAAATATGAGCACTAACATTATATCTCTGTGTGCATCTAAGACATGGCAAAGTTATCTTTACCTCCTTTTTTAAAAGAAAATGTATATAAAATGCCATCTGTACTGTCTGTGCTGTGTGCCAAGACATCTGTACTGTATGTGCTGTGTGCCAAGACATCTGTACTGTCTGTGCTGTGTGCCAAGACATCTGTACTGTATGTGCTGTGTGCCAAGACATCTGTACTGTCTGTGCTGTGTGCCAAGACATCTGTACTGTCTGTGCTGTGTGTCAAGACATCTGTACTGTCTGTGCTGTGTGCCAAGACATCTGTACTGTCTGTGCTGTGTGCCAAGGTGCCTGTGTCTGTATTGTATGCCAAAATGCATGTGGTGTCTCTACTGTATTCCAATATGTCTCTACTGTATTCCAAGATGTCTGTACTGTATGCCAAGATGTCTGTACTGTATTCCAAGATGTCTATACTGTATTCCAAGATGTCTGTACTGTATTTCAAGATGCATGTGGTGTCTCTGCTGTATGCCAAGATGTCTGTACTTTATGCTAAGATGTCTGTGGTATCTGTAATTGTCTGTGCTGACAGTTTAATCTTGGAAGTTTTCTAGAGTTATCTCGCTTGATGTTAAAAAAACAACTTGGTCTTGTTATTTTTCTTTCAG
This sequence comes from Achatina immaculata, assembly GCA_009760885.1. Classification (NCBI taxonomy): domain Eukaryota; kingdom Metazoa; phylum Mollusca; class Gastropoda; order Stylommatophora; family Achatinidae; genus Lissachatina; species Lissachatina immaculata. Next base: position 30,197,969 of record CM019692.1, on the reverse strand, counting down.
TGCTTTATTTTTTTAAAAAATGCCAGCTGTTCTAGTAGCTTGTTTTCTCTGCTTGGATTTTCTGTTCAATGCCTGGAATATTTCAATCACGAATTCATAAAGCTAAAACTACTGAAATCGGCATGAATTTTTTTTAACGTTACAAACTGATCCAGAAATTTCAGAAAATGTTTTATACAAGTGGTTCCCAATTAGCAAAAGATCGCGGGACCCCTGCTGTTTTAAAACTCTGGCCACGGACCCCAAAACTTCGGGAAAGTTTCATGTCTGTATGGTAGCAGGCCACGGACCCCCAAACTTTGAAGTTTCATGTCTGTATGGTAGCTGGCCACGGACCCCCAAACTTTGAAGTTTCATGTCTGTATGGTAGCTGTGTGCTTTAAATGCAAAATAGAATATTCTTTTTTTAAAAAAAATGTGGGTAACCTTGAATGAGTAAACGCCAGACTACACTTAAAAAAACAGAGTTCTTTCCTCCACACGCGATTATCCATTGTTTATTAGACATTTCATATTGTTAGACATTTCATATTGTTAGATATTTCATATTGTTAGACAAGTCACATTGTTAGACAAGTCACATTGCTAGACATATCACATTGTTTTAGACACGTCACAATGAAAATTTAAAAAAAAAGGACCTTCACTTTTTGTCACGGACGAGGGTCCGTGGTACACCAATTGAGAACCACTGTTCTAGAACATTCCCACACTTGAGAGTAGGCTCAGATCTCTTGCCTGCCAACGCCCCGCCGCATGTGCCCCTTGTCAGCACAATGTGTTGGCAATTTGGGGAGTAGCTCTTTTGTACAGGTGCCCGAACTTGTGAGACATTAAGGCATCATCAAAGATCTAATCTGCTCTTTGATGATGCCATTTTCTGGTCAGGGGAGAGAAGCCTGCAACGGGAATGCCAGCATAAGTTTGTGTGTGTGTGTGGGGGGGGGGGGAGGGAGAGGAGTAAACATGTATTGGTTTTCTGTGCTGGTTACTGTGGGAGAGTGGAAGGTGCTAGACATGTTGAGACTTGACTTCATGAAAACTAGCGAGAGCCAAGTTTTTGTTGGGTTATTCCAGCCAGTGAAATGTATGATAGTTATGTGAATATCATCAAACAAATCTAAACTGTGTGTACAAATGTAAATATCAAGAAAGAAATTAGACACTCCAGACGTTATAGAACATACCAGTAGTTCTCAAAGCTTTTCTGATTGTGGCTCATTCCATTCAGCCCCCCCCCCCCATTTTGTATTAAATGCAAATATTTACATTTTATAATCTACAGACACTATATATTTATCAATAAGCCTTAAAGCCATAGAAATACTGGAATTTACCTTTTTAACTTTTACTTTAGGCACATTAGAACTAACAACGTAGAGAAATGACAAATGAAAAGTGACAAACAACAACAAAGAGGAATATAAATCTTTAGCAAAAGAAGTAAGAAGAAACATAAAAAAGATTTTAAAAAACACACACAAGATTGTTGTCAAAGAATAGGATATTAAAATAGAAGAAATTAGAAGTATGGAAGAGATAGTGAAATGTTTAAAGAAATGAAGACATTGACGAGAAATATCACACCTAAACTAAATGTAATTTGTGACAAGGTGGGGAATACCTCGACAGAGACAGAGGAAACTCTAGAAAGATGGAAGGAATATTGCAGAGGAATGCGTGAAACAACCGACTGTGGAAACAGAAATCAACAGTGTGAAATATTATTGGAGGAGAAATAACCCGAACCGACAATAGAAGAAGTTTTATGGGCAATAAAGAATCTGAAAAATAGTAAATCACCAGGATGTGATAACAGGTGAATTTATTAAAGCAGGAGGAAAGGAGTGTGCAACAATCTATCATGCACTATGTAAAAAGATATGGCATTCAGGTATTTGGCCAAAAGAATGGAAAAGAACTGTATTCATACCACTGCCAAAAAAAAAAAAAAGGATAACCTGAAATTATGCACAAACTACAGAACTGTTGCCCTGATTAGTCATACCAGTAAAATTCTGTTAAAAATCATAATGGGTAGACACTTCTTAAGAAAATAGATGACGTCAACATGGTCCAAGCTGGTTTCAGACAAGGAAGAGGATCAAGAAATCATATATTCAACACCCGTGACTTTGGTCACTTTTATAACATTTCCGGTTTCCCGATTCTTACCAATGGCCACTTTAATGATCATTGGTTTGTTTTAATAAAACAACCGGTGTAACATTTAGATTGTACATATTTCGTCTGTGATTCCGGTGACACTTTTCAAAATGGCGAAAGAGTGCCTAGTTACGAGCGATGCCGAGCGAGAAAAAGGAAGAGAAAGACCGACATTTTTCAGTTTTTGATGATGTAGATAGGGGTATGGACATGGCCTGTGACCAGACCACTGTTCTTGAATGTATCCCAAATAGATCTAGACATATTAGACGACGGGAGAAGTAGTTAGGAGGTTATTTCAGACATTAACTCTGCCGGAGGAAGAAACACGGACGTGTAGTGGAGTGCCAGAGTAAATGCGCGGGTCTTGATATGTTAGGGGGTATAGTTATACAATGGAATGGAAAACAGTATTTCCATGTACTTCCGTATACTTATTATGTTTCAAAGTATAACTAAATGAATGAAAATTTCATAAATGCTGAGTTTTTTTAGGAAAAAAGAAGTAATGTGATGTTTTTAGACACTGACTGTGCCCAGCTCACCATCGGCTAGGTCTAGATATGCACTGCTTACCATCTGAGATGTCTAGATCTACTTGTCGATCTCATATTCTGATTCTATGTTACATTCTCGCTAAATTAATACTAGTGAAAAGCAGAGAGTTTAATGTGAATCTATATTTATCTTTTATAGACTGCTAGCTGAATACCCGACGTTGTCCGGGTATTTATTTATCCCAATCACGAAAGTTCTAGTCATTCCCATAACATTCTGGACAGTTTTACAACGTTCTATTCATTTCCACAGCCTTCTACAACGTTCTACAGAGGTCTATTCAGTTCAACAATCTTATAGAAGGTTTTACAATGTTCTATTCATTTCCACAACCTTCTAGAAGGTTCTACAGAGTCTAGACGGTTTGGTTATTAAAAAAAAAACATTTTGTTTCACCTCGTGGGTGAACCCACCTCTGAGCAAGCAACATAAAGTTGTCCGTGTGAGAAACATGGCCATCTCAAATCTCTCTCCCTCTCTCTCTCCTTCCTCTCTCCCTTGAGCAAGCAACATAAAGTTTCCATGGAAGAAACATGGCTATCTCAAATCTATCTCTCTCCCTCTGTCTCTATCTCTTTCCTTCTCTCTCCCTATCTCTATCTCATTCTCTCGCTCTTTCCATCTCTCCCTCCCTCTCCCCGTCTCTATGTCTCTCTCTCCCCATCTCCTGCTCCCTTTTCTCTCCCTAATCTGAAAAGTTAGTTTGAAAAAAATAAGAAAACGGCACACCGTCACAGAGCAACGAAATCTACTACAGAATACAATAAAACGCTAATATAAACATAAGGAAAAAACAAAGTTTAGATTTATTTGTACAAATATAATTAAAACAAAAAGAGACCATCAGCTAAAAGAGCGAAATGACTGGAAGATGATAAACTGGAAGACTTGCCAAAGTAGCTTACGACCATCTAAGATCCGGGTAGGTGCCGGAAGCTTCTCGAACATCGTGAGTTCAAGACCGCAGTCATATTCACAACCTTCTAGAAGATTCCACCTCACCCCTAGCCACCCCCCCCCCACCCCCCCCCCCATGTTGTTGGTAGCTGATCAACCACTGTATGGACGCTCTCTATTATGAAATAAACACTCTGACCATTTTGTAAATGGACGCTGAGGTGAACAACAGTAGGGTGTCTTTTGTGAATCAGAAATCTGCTCCATCTATTATGTTTCTCGTTATCAATAACGACGGTTCGGCACCTCAGCAGATATAACGTCATCGATTTGTGTGAGCTGACCTTTGTCCGTCACAGCCGACAATCCAAAGCAGACATAAATATAATGGGAGTTACTTCCTGTCGTTCAGTGGTGAATTATTTGTATCGTTCGGTTTCGATCCCATCCCCACCACCCAGGCCCCCTAGGGGTCATAAGGTTGATCTAATCACACGGTACAGTTTTACAGACTGTAAGTCATATGTGCGCCAAGTTTGGTTGAAGTTGCTCCAGGCGTCCCAGCGTGATGCTCTAACACACACACACACACGTTCATATATATATATTCTCAAAGGCATTTGATTGTGTATAACACCAGAAACTTTGGGAAATAATGAAAAAAAGGGATTTCCAACACATTTGATACAATTAACATCACTGCTGTATCTAGACCAACAGGCAGCAGTAAGAGTAAATGGTGAAACAACAACTTGGTTTGACATAAAACTTATTACTTATTTAACTTGTATACTGAAAATATAATGGGGAATGTTAGAGAAGATGCTATAACAATTGAAGACTATGAAATATTAGATATGCTGATGACACAGTATTACTGTTTACAACACAAAAATAGAAAAAAAAACTAATTATGTCAATCTGTAAGAACAGTGAAGAGCAAAACCTTTATCTCAATGCGAAGAAAACTAAACTGATGACAACTGACAAAACAAATAAGGCTGCTGAAATATGAGGAAAAATTGGAAGAGGTGGAGAGTTTTGAATATTATGGATCATTACTACCTAATAATGGAGATACAATGAGGGATATTAAAAGGAGGACAGCTATCGCTCTTCAAAAAAATAAAACAACTAAAGAATCTGTGGAGAGGAACAGAAAGAACTACAAAAATAAGATTTTTAAGGGCATGCATCTTTCCCATCACAACATATGCCTGTGAGACCTGGACACTTAACAAAACAACTGAGAAACACACAAATGCCTTTGAATGTAAATGCTACAGAAGAGTTCTTAATATATCATGGACACAAAAAAGAACAAATATATTGAAGAAGGCTGGCTAATGAAGATGATGAAACAGAGAAAACTTAAATATTTTGGACATACAAGTATTAAACCTCATGAGAATTTAGACAATACCGTCTTGGAAGGGTACAGAATAGGAAAAAGAAAAAAAGAGGAAGACCAAGGCGAAGATGGCTGCAAGACATGGTTGATACTCTGCAAATGGATACATTAGTAGCAGGCCATCTTGCTTACAACCGAGAGGACTACAGGAGTGCTGTTAGGGAGGCAAAGCTTCGCAAGGGACATGCAAATGATTGACAGAATTATGACCTTTACTTTCTTTTCTGACTGTCACGTGAACCGTCGCGGGCTGACCAGGTGTCTACGGGCTACAGTTTTGGAACCACTGTAATAGACTGTGAAGATCTGTCAGAGGTTTAAAATAAACTGATCTTACAGTCAATCTACAACAGTCACACTGACTAGCACAAACTATTACAACCTGCTGGACACAGACTATCTCTGTCCATAACATTTAACTGAAAGTCCATGCAGCAGACCACACAGACTATCTATGTCCATGACATTTAACTGAAAGTCCATGCAGCAGACCACACATACTATCTCTGTCCATGACATTTAACTGAAAGTCCATGCAGCAGATCACACAGACTATCTCTGTCCATGACATTTAACTGAAAGTCCATGCAGCAGACCACACAGACTATCTCTGTCTATGACATTTAACTGAAAGTCCATGCAGCAGACCACACAGACTATCTCTGTCCATGACATTTAACTGAAAGTCCATGCAGCAGACCACACAGACTATCTCTGTCCATGACATTTAACTGAAAGTCCGTGCAGCAGATCACACATACTATCTCTGTCCATGACATTTAACTGAAAGTTCAATGCAGCAGACCACACAGACTATCTCTGTCCATGACATTTAACTGAAAGTCCATGCAGCAGACCACACAGACTATCTCTGTCCATGACATTTAACTGAAAGTCCGTGCAGCAGATCACACATACTATCTCTGTCCATGACATTTAACTGAAAGTCCATGCAGCAGACCACACAGACTATCTCTGTCCATAACATTTAACTGAAAGTCCATGCAGCAGACCACACAGACTATCTATGTCCATGACATTTAACTGAAAGTCCATGCAGCAGACCACACAGACTATCTCTGTCCATGACATTTAACTGAAAGTCCATGCAGCAGACCACATATACTATCTATGTCCATGACATTTAACTGAAAGTCCATGCAGCAGACCACACAGACTATCTCTGTCCATGACATTTAACTGAAAGTCCATGCAGCAGACCACACAGACTATCTCTGACCATGACATTTAACTGAAAGTCCATGCAGCAGATCATACAGACTATCTCTGTCCATGACATTTAACTGAAAGTCCGTGCAGCAGACCACACAGACTATCTCTGTCCATGACATTTAACTGAAAGTCCGTGCAGCAGACCACACAGACTATCTCTGTCCATGACATTTAACTGAAAGTCCGTGCAGCAGATCACACATACTATCTCTGTCCATGACATTTAACTGAAAGTCCATGCAGCAGACCACACAGACTATCTCTGTCCATGACATTTAACTGAAAGTCCATGCAGCAGACCACACAGACTATCTCTGACCATGACATTTAACTGAAAGTCCATGCAGCAGACCACACAGACTATCTCTGTCCATGACATTTAACTGAAAGTCCATGCAGCAGACCACACAGACTATCTCTGTCCATAACATTTAACTGAAAGTCCATGCAGCAGACCACACAGACTATCTATGTCCATGACATTTAACTGAAAGTCCATGCAGCAGACCACACAGACTATCTCTGTCCATGACATTTAACTGAAAGTCCATGCAGCAGACCACATATACTATCTATGTCCATGACATTTAACTGAAAGTCCATGCAGCAGACCACACAGACTATCTCTGTCCATGACATTTAACTGAAAGTCCATGCAGCAGACCACACAGACTATCTCTGACCATGACATTTAACTGAAAGTCCATGCAGCAGATCACACAGACTATCTCTGTCCATGACATTTAACTGAAAGTCCATGCAGCAGACCACACAGACTATCTCTGTCCATGACATTTAACTGAAAGTCCATGCAGCAGACCACACAGACTATCTCTGTCCATGACATTTAACTGAAAGTCCATGCAGCAGACCACATATACTATCTATGTCCATGACATTTAACTGAAAGTCCATGCAGCAGACCACACAGACTAACTCTGTCCATGACATTTAACTGAAAGTCCATGCAGCAGACCACATATACTATCTCTGACCATGACATTTAACTGAAAGTCCATGCAGCAGACCACACAGACTATCTCTGTCCATGACATTTAACTGAAAGTCCATGCAGCAGACCACACAGACTATCTCTGTCCATGACATTTAACTGAAAGTCCATGCAGCAGACCGCACAATCTCTGTCCATGACATTAACTGAAAGTCATGCAGCAGACCACACAGACTATCTCTGTCCCTGACATTTAACTGAAAGTCCATGCAGCAGACCACACAGACTATCTCTGTCCATGACATTTAACTGAAAGTCCATGCAGCAGACCGCACAATCTCTGTCCATGACATTTAACTGAAAGTCCATGCAGCAGACCACACAGACTATCTCTGTCCCTGACATTTAACTGAAAGTCCATGCAGCAGACCACACAGACTATCTATGTCCATGACATTTAACTGAAAGTCCATGCAGCAGACCACACAGACTATCTCTGTCCATGACATTTAACTGAAAGTCCATGCAGCAGACCACACAGACTATCTCTGTCCATGACATTTAACTGAAAGTCCATGCAGCAGACCACACCAAACACCGAAACGTGAGCGCTCTGTCTGTGCCTTCTATATTAGCGCTAGCGGCACATGGGGGTGGATCTGAGACAGAAGGTTTGAGGAAGCCGGGAGAATTTGGAGACGAGCCTGCATATGTTATAGGTGTAGCATGTGTGAAAACCTGAACGCTTAAGAAGAAGAAGAAGAAGAATGATTTTTTAAAAAAAAGACAAAGAAGACTGACAGGAGACGGTAAATGAAACTTTCCATATCAGTTTATTCTTTCTTTCTGAACTAGTCTGACAAACCTCTGACAATTCTTCTATCTGTCTAACTTCCATTGTGGAGTTAAAAGTGGCACCGAGAATCTCAACTTTCATCAGGCTGTCCGGTCTTTAGGAAGGAATCCTTGGAATACATCTTTCTCTCTCTCTCCCTCTTCCTCTCTCTCTCTCTCTCTCTGTAACGTCTCTCGCAAGACCTGTCCTTCCACATGTTTCCTCAGAAATGATGTACTCACGTTTATGTTGTGAAATGTTCTCTTCTTAAATGGCAGGATGATATCTCTGATAGTTTCCTAGCTGAACATCGCTTCCTAGCTGTTCTTAGCTGAACATCGCAAGATATTTGTCTGCCTATTCGCAAGAAAAGTCTGCCTATCCGGGAACACGAATAAATTGTATTAAAATTTGTTGACTGAGCTTTTATTTCCACAATATTAAGGGATCTCTGACCGACTCTTTTTTCTGATATAATGATGATGATGATGATGATGACGGTGATACTGTACCACTAACAGTGATACTGCAGTATTCTTCTGCACGTCTTTCCAAACAGAAGAAAATGCCGGATGCTTTAGTATGCTTCTTTTCAGGCTCCACCATGAAAAGATAACCATAACTGTTATTGTGCAGGCGGTTCTCATGGAGAACTGGGGTGGGGGGAGGGTCCTGATCAGTTTTCTAGACTATCTTACCTTCCTCCTACCCCACAAATAAAAAATGTGTTTTATGAAAGTCCACCCCCTTCCCCCCAAACACGCCAAGATAGCCTTCAACATACAAACATTCCTTTTGTGAGAGGTCTCAGCCTTCAACATACAAACATTCCTTTTGTGAGAGGTCTCAGCCTTCAACATACAAACATTCCTTTTGTGAGAGGTCTCTTCAACAAACCAACACACAAGTCCTGTCACCATCCAAAGCAAAGTCCCAAACTTGTTTCTAAGTACAAGTAACATGTACAGGAAAGTACAGATGTACACATGATAACTATGTACAGGAAAGTACAGATGTACACATGATAACTATGTACAGGAAAGTACAGATGTACACATGATAACTATGTACAGGAAAGTACAGATGTACACATGATACCTGTGTACAGGAAGGTACAGATGTACACAAGATAACTGTAGTATAGAAAGAAATACCCAGGCAAGATGAAGTACGCGTGTCAAGACAATGAAAATCGGTCAAACGTGTGAAACCGTACAACCATACACGCCAGCTGAACCGTAGCAAGACTGGGCGAGTGTTCAAAGAGTTTCCAAACACGTTCAAAACTTTACGGCAGCATGTATCCACTCCATCCAGATTCAGGCCAATGTTTATGTCCTATTCATCGGGCCTGATAGCTGGTATCAATCAAATGTCAACACCGCTTCACGGTTGTCCCGTACTGCTGGTGCCCAGCGTCCCGGTCTGTAAGGGCCACAGCCGAGAATAAACAGGGAAAACAGAAGTGAGTAAAGAACACACCACAATGGGGAAATCTACTGAACATAACACGGGACAGCTTACTGAACATCTGTAATATGGGACGATGTACTGATCACACAGAGCTGGTGAGTTTTACTCTACAGAAGACTGACAACAGCCAAGAACACGCCACTGTAACAGAGAAGAACACGCCACTGTAAGAGAGAAGAACACGCCACTGTAACAGGGAAGAGCACATGCCACTGTAACAGAGAAGAACACGCCACTGTAACAGAGAAGAACACGCCACTGTAACAGGGAAGAGCACATGCCACTGTAACAGAAGAACACGCCACTGTAACAGAGAAGAGCACATGCCACTGTAACAGGGAAGAACACATGCCACTGTAACAGAGAAGAACATATGCCACTGTAACAGAGAAGAACATATGCCACTGTAACAGAGAAGAACACATGCCACTGTAACAGGGAAGAGCACATGCTACTGTAACAGGGAAGAACACATGCCACTGTAACAGGGAAGAGCACATGCCACTGTAACAGAGAAGAACACATGGCACTGTAACAGAGAAGAACATATGCCACTGTAACAGAGAAGAACATATGCCACTGTAACAGAGAAGAACATATGCCACTGTAACAGAGAAGAACATATGCCACTGTAACAGAGAAGAACACATGCCACTGTAACAGAGAAGAACACATGCTACTGTAACAGAGAAGAACACATGCCACTGTAACAGAGAAGAACACATGCTACTGTAACAGAGAAGAACACATGCCACTGTAACAGGGAAGAGCACATGCCACTGTAACAGGGAAGAACACATGCCACTGTAACAGGGAAGAACACATGCCACTGTAATAGGGAAGAGCACATGAAACTGTAACAGAGAAGAACATATGCCACTGTAACAGAGAAGAACATATGCCACTGTAACAGAGAAGAACATATGCCACTGTAACAGAGAAGGACATATCAGTAAAGTTTCTATTTCATGAGATCTTGAACCTGTAGCAGAAATGAACGGATAGAAAAGTCTGTATATGTGCATGCCATGAAAGTATTACTTCTGCCTCTAACAACTTGTGAACGTGTAGTAGCAGGGGTGGCTCAGCTTGCTATGTGAGGGACACCACAATGGCTGCTAGAAAAACTGCAGTTGTTTGGAACATTCAATTCGCCAAACAGAGAGAGACAGAGAGAGACAGACAGAGAGAGAGACAGAGAGGTCTGGATTAAGAGGAGGACTATTTCAACTTGGAAAACATACATCGATAATCGAAACCATAAATCAAACAGGCTGGACGATATCGAACTTCTAAAAAGCTAACACAGACATGAAATCTATAACGTAGATAATCGTCCTTACATGAGAAGAAATATCGTGAAGTCCTACTTGCGAACTGGGAAACGTGACCCACCAAACATTTGTTTCTTATGTCATCTCTCTTCCACTCACAGGTTCTGCTTGAATGGTCTTTCTTCTCTCTCTTACACTCACAGGTTTTGCTTGAATGGTCTTTCTCCTCTCTCTTACACTCACAGGTTTTGCATGAAAGGTCTTTCTCCTCTCTTTCATATTCACGGGTTCTGTATAAAAGGTTTATCTCCTTGTGTCTGTTTCTCTGTAACCTCCCGTTTATTTCTTGTTTTGTTTGTCTATCTTTTTTTCATATACAGCTAGTCTGTAGGTTTTCTTGACTGTTTCTCCTAGTACAAACCCAGTCTATTGCTTGCTTTGATTGTTTCCCCTAGTGCAAACCCAGTCTACTGCTTGCCTTGATTGTTTCCCCTAGTACAAACCCAGTCTAATGCTTGCCTTGATTGTTTCCCCTAGTACAAACCCAGTCTAATGCTTGCCTTGATTGTTTCCCCTAGTACAAACCCAGTCTAATGCTTGCCTTGATTGTTGCTCACTCTGTGGTCTAATTATTTCTTTTCTTAGTCGTTACTCCATGAATGTCTGTTGTTTGTCTTGGTTCTTTCTCCCTATATAAGTCTATTGCTTGTCTTGGTTATTTCTCCCTATAAGTCTGTTGCTTGTCTTGGTTGTTTCTCCCTATAAGTCTGTTGATTGTCTTGGTTGTTTCTCCCTATAAGTCTGTTGCTTGTCTTGGTTGTTTCTCCCTATAAGTCTGTTGCTTGTCTTGGTTGTTTCTCCCTGTAAGTCTACTCCTTGTCTTGGTGTTTCTCCCTATAAGTCTGTTGCTTGTCTTGGTTGTTTCTCCCTGTATGTCTCTTGCTTGTCTTGGTTGTTTCTCCCTATAAGTCTGTTGATTGTCTTGGTTGTTTCTCCCTATAAGTCTGTTGCTTGTCTTGGTTGTTTCTCCCTGTAAGTCTACTCCTTGTCTTGGTTGTTTCTCCCTGTATGTCTCTTGCTTGTCTTGGCTATGTTCAGGTTTTGAAGCAAGTATCTATGTATTTAATTATCCATGTATCTAAGTATCTGTTTATCTGTATCTAAATATCTATGTATCTATCTATGAATCTAAATATCTCTGTATTTAAGTATCTAAATAGTATCTACTTATCTGCATGTCTAAATATCTATGTAGCTAAGTATCTATTTATCTGTAACAGAGAAGAACACACGCCACTGTAACAGGGAAGAGCACATGCCACTGTAACAGGGAAGAACACATGCCACTGTAACAGGGAAGAGCACATGCCACTGTAACAGAGAAGAACACATGCCACTGTAACAGAGAAGAACATATGCCACTGTAACAGAGAAGAACATATGCCACTGTAACAGAGAAGAACATATGCCACTGTAACAGAGAAGAACATATGCCACTGTAACAGAGAAGAACACATGCCACTGTAACAGAGAAGAACACATGCTACTGTAACAGAGAAGAACACATGCCACTGTAACAGAGAAGAACACATGCTACTGTAACAGAGAAGAACACATGCCACTGTAACAGGGAAGAGCACATGCCACTGTAACAGGGAAGAACACATGCCACTGTAACAGGGAAGAACACATGCCACTGTAATAGGGAAGAGCACATGAAACTGTAACAGAGAAGAACATATGCCACTGTAACAGAGAAGAACATATGCCACTGTAACAGAGAAGAACATATGCCACTGTAACAGAGAAGGACATATCAGTAAAGTTTCTATTTCATGAGATCTTGAACCTGTAGCAGAAATGAACGGATAGAAAAGTCTGTATATGTGCATGCCATGAAAGTATTACTTCTGCCTCTAACAACTTGTGAACGTGTAGTAGCAGGGGTGGCTCAGCTTGCTATGTGAGGGACACCACAATGGCTGCTAGAAAAACTGCAGTTGTTTGGAACATTCAATTCGCCAAACAGAGAGAGAGAGAGAGAGACAGACAGAGAGAGAGACAGAGAGGTCTGGATTAAGAGGAGGACTATTTCAACTTGGAAAACATACATCGATAATCGAAACCATAAATCAAACAGGCTGGACGATATCGAACTTCTAAAAAGCTAACACAGACATGAAATCTATAACGTAGATAATCGTCCTTACATGAGAAGAAATATCGTGAAGTCCTACTTGCGAACTGGGAAACGTGACCCACCAAACATTTGTTTCTTATGTCATCTCTCTTCCACTCACAGGTTCTGCTTGAATGGTCTTTCTTCTCTCTCTTACACTCACAGGTTTTGCTTGAATGGTCTTTCTCCTCTCTCTTACACTCACAGGTTTTGCATGAAAGGTCTTTCTCCTCTCTTTCATATTCACGGGTTCTGTATAAAAGGTTTATCTCCTTGTGTCTGTTTCTCTGTAACCTCCCGTTTATTTCTTGTTTTGTTGTCTATCTTTTTTTCATATACAGCTAGTCTGTAGGTTTTCTTGACTGTTTCTCCTAGTACAAACCCAGTCTATTGCTTGCTTTGATTGTTTCCCCTAGTGCAAACCCAGTCTACTGCTTGCCTTGATTGTTTCCCCTAGTACAAACCCAGTCTAATGCTTGCCTTGATTGTTTCCCCTAGTACAAACCCAGTCTAATGCTTGCCTTGATTGTTTCCCCTAGTACAAACCCAGTCTAATGCTTGCCTTGATTGTTGCTCACTCTGTGGTCTAATTATTTCTTTTCTTAGTCGTTACTCCATGAATGTCTGTTGTTTGTCTTGGTTCTTTCTCCCTATATAAGTCTATTGCTTGTCTTGGTTATTTCTCCCTATAAGTCTGTTGCTTGTCTTGGTTGTTTCTCCCTATAAGTCTGTTGATTGTCTTGGTTGTTTCTCCCTATAAGTCTGTTGCTTGTCTTGGTTGTTTCTCCCTATAAGTCTGTTGCTTGTCTTGGTTGTTTCTCCCTGTAAGTCTACTCCTTGTCTTGGTTGTTTCTCCCTATAAGTCTGTTGCTTGTCTTGGTTGTTTCTCCCTGTATGTCTCTTGCTTGTCTTGGTTGTTTCTCCCTATAAGTCTGTTGATTGTCTTGGTTGTTTCTCCCTATAAGTCTGTTGCTTGTCTTGGTTGTTTCTCCCTGTAAGTCTACTCCTTGTCTTGGTTGTTTCTCCCTGTATGTCTCTTGCTTGTCTTGGCTATGTTCAGGTTTTGAAGCAAGTATCTATGTATTTAATTATCCATGTATCTAAGTATCTGTTTATCTGTATCTAAATATCTATGTATCTATCTATGAATCTAAATATCTCTGTATTTAAGTATCTAAATAGTATCTACTTATCTGCATGTCTAAATATCTATGTAGCTAAGTATCTATTTATCTGTGTATTTAAGTATCTATTTATCTGTGTATCTAAACATCTATGTATCCAAGTATCTATTTATCTGTGTATCTAAGTATGTATGTAGTTCTTATGTTTATATGTATCTCTGTTGTTACTATTGTTGTTGATATTGTTGCTACTGGTATACAACTTTTCTCTGTATGGCATAACCTCTTTCTTCAGCACAACTGTCACCCTCTACTAGATCAAGAACACAACTGTCACCCTCTACTAGATCAAGAACAGTCACCCTCTACTAGATCAAGAACACAACTGTTACCCTCTACTAGATCAAGAACAGTCACCCTCTACTAGATCAAGAACACAACTGTCACCCTCTACTAGATGAAGAACACAACTGTCACCCTCTACTAGATCAAGAACACAACTGTCACCCTCTACTAGATCAAGAACACAACTGTCACCCTCTACTAGATCAAGAACACAACTGTTACCCTCTACTAGATCAAGAACACAACTGTCACCCTCTACTAGATCAAGAACACAACTGTCACCCTCTACTAGATCAAGAACACAACTGTTACCCTCTACTAGATCAAGAACACAAAAGTCACCCTCTACTAGATCAAGAACACAACTGTCACCCTCTACTAGATCAAGAACACAACTGTCACCCTCTACTAGATCAAGAACACAACTGTCACCCTCTACTAGATCAAGAACAGTCACCCTCTACTAGATCAAGAACAGTCACCCTCTACTAGATCAAGAACAGTCACCCTCTACTAGATCAAGAACACAACTGTCACCCTCTACTAGATCAAGAACACAACTGTCACTCTCTAATAGATCAAGAACACAACTGTCACTCTCTACTAGATCAAGAACACAACTGTCATCCTCTACTAGAACAAGAACACAACTATCACCCTAGACTGACATGACTTATTAGAACAATAACTGACAGGAATCAGTGTAGCACAGACTAAAGTGTATTGCTACATTCAACTTCATGTGTCGTGATGACCCAGTGAGAACCTGGATAAAGAGAAAAGATGAAAACACATGGACTGAAAGAGAGACAAGTTTGTGGCCCCTCAAAGATCTGGGAGGGCCGTGAACTAACGCAAATAATTAGCTGTAAACTACACTGTTAAGAGTTTACCGATCACGTGATCGTAACTATCTAAACAGCTGATATTCTGGGCCAGGACCACGTGTACAAACAGAAATGACTTGCCAGCTTGGCCTGGAACTTGAGTCGGGGAACCAACTGATTGTGCTGTGTGTGTGTTTTTAAGTGTGGCGAGTTTTTGTGTTGTGTGTGCTTTGATATGTGTGGTGAGTTTTTGTGTTGTGTGTGCTTTGATATGTGTGGTGAGTTTTTGTGTTGTGTGTGCTTTGATATGTGTGGTGAGTTTTTGTGTTGTGTGTGCTTTGATATGTGTGGTGAGTTTTTGTGTTGTGTGTGCTTTGATATGTGTGGTGAGTTTTTGTGTTGTGTGTGTTTTTATATGTGTGGTGAGTTTTTGTGTTGTGTGTGCTTTGATATGTGTGGTGAGTTTTTGTGTTGTGTGTGCTTTGATGTGTCTGGTGAGTTTTTTGTTGTGTGTGCTTTGATATGTGTGGTGAGTTTTTTTGTTGTGTGTGCTTTGATATGTGTGGTGAGTTTTGTTGTTGTGTGTGCTTTGATATGTGTGGTGAGTTTTGTTGTTGTGTGTGCTTTGATATGTGTGGTGAGTTTTGTTGTTGTGTGTGCTTTGATATGTGTGGTGAGTTTTTTTGTTGTGTGTGCTTTGATATGTGTGGTGAGTTTATCTAGCTGGGGTCATTAGCTTGGTGTGAGCAGTGCTTGAATCATATACATCAACTGGAAGAGTGTTTCTCAAGTTATATGAGGTCTTAGTCCTCTAGGTTTCTGGTGGTTGTTTTATAAATGTGAGAAAAAAAATGATACAAGAAAAAAAAATTAGACCAAAATTTTAACGACCAATAACAATGATAGAGGTAATAACGTACAGGCAATGATAGAGGTAATATACGCCCTAAGATAGAGGTAATAACGTACGGGCAATGATAGGGGTAATAAAGTACATGCAATGATAGAGGTAATAACTTACTGGTAATGATAGAGGTAATAACTTACTGGCAATGATAGAGGTAATGATAGAGGTAATAACGTACAGGCAATGATACAGGTAACAACGTACGACAATGATATAGGTAATAACGTATGGGCAATGATAGAGGCAATATACGCCCAATGATAGAGGTAATAACGTACAGGCAATGATAGAGGTAATATACGCCCAATTATAGAGGTAATAACGAACAGGCAATGATAGAGGTAATAACGTACAGGCAATGATAGAGGTAATAACGTACAGGCAATGATAGGGGATAATAATGTACAGGCAATGATAGAGGTAATATACGCCCAATGATAGATGTAATAACGAACAGGCAATGACAGAGGTAATAACGTACGGGCAATGATAAGGGTAATTACGGGCAATGATAGTGGTAATTATGGGCAATGATAGGGGTACAGTATGGGCAATGATAGAGGTAATTAAGGGCAATGATAGGGGTACAGTATGGGCAATGATAGAGTTAATTACGGGCAATGACAGGGGTACAGTACAACGATAGGGGTAATTACGGGCAATGATAGGGGTAATTACGGGCAATGATAAAAGTACGCCATGGTTATCATGCTAGGAGAACAGAAAAGGCCGTGGTTCCCAGTTTCGTGGTGTCCCTACAGCCAGACTGTCATGGTAGTGCTAGAAATGATTCTGGGTGCTAGGTGTAGGTTGTCCAAGTCTGCTTAGTCCGTCAGAGACGACATTTGTGTTTCCAGACTAAATCGTTAAGATGATGATGATGGTGATGATGAATTATCGAGGAAACTCTTTCTTGTTGGAGAAATGAGCACAAACTGTGGGTGGGAGGGTGGGGTGAACTTGGCTTGTTGTCATGTGCGTGGGAGGTGGTTGTATGTGCGTGGGAGGTGGCTGTATGTGCGTGGGAGGTGGTTGTATGTGCTTGGGAGGTGGTTGTATGTACGTGGGAGGTGGTTGTATGTGCGTGGGAGGTGGTTGTATGTGCGTGGGAGGTGGTTGTATGTGCGTGGGAGGTGGTTGTATGTACGTGGGAGGTGGTTGTATGTGCTTGGGAGGTGGTTGTATGTGCGTGGGAGGTGGTTGTATGTGCGTGGGAGGTGGTTGTATGTGCGTGGGAGGTGGTTGTATGTGCGTGGGAGGTGGTTGTATGTGCTTGGGAGGTGGTTGTATGTACGTGGGAGGTGGTTGTATGTGCGGGAGGTGGTTGTAAGTGCTTGGGAGGTGGTTGTATGTACGTGGGAGGTGGTTGTATGTGCGTGGGAGGTGGTTGTATGTACGTGGGAGGTGGTTGTATGTGCTTGGGAGGTGGTTGTATGTGCGTGGGAGGTGGTTGTATGTGCGGGAGGTGGTTGTATGTGCGTGGGAGGTGGTTGTATGTGCGTGGGAGGTGGTTGTATGTGCGTGGGAGGTGGTTGTATGTACGTGGGAGGTGGTTGTATGTGCGTGAGGTAGTTGTATGTGCGTTGGAGGTGGTTGTATGTGTGTGGGTGGTGGCTGTATGTGCGTGGGAGGTGGTTGTATGTGCGTTGGAGGTGGTTGTATAATTAACATGCGATTAGAACTACATCAGCAGCAAGAATCTTTTTTGTTTTGTGTGTTGACACTTGTTCTATATATATATATTGACATTTGTTCTATTTGTAGGCGTTTTGTTCTATGTGTAAACGTTTGTTCTATGTGTAGACGTTTGTTGTTTGTGTAAACGTTTGTTCTATGTCAAGACTGTTGTATGTATAGTTCTTTGTTCTATGTGTAGACCTTTGTTGTGTATGTAGAAGTTTTTTCATGTCCAGGCGTTTGTTGTATGTATCGTCCTTTGTTCTATGTGTAGACGTGTGTTCTCTGTGAAGACGCGTATTCTATGTTTATACCCTCGTTGTGAGTTTGTTCTATGTGTAGAGTTTGTTCTATATGTAGACGTTTGTTCTATACGTAGACGTTTGTTCTATGTGTAGACGTGTGTTCTCTGTGTAGACGTGTGTTCTATGTGTAGACGCGTGTTCTCTGTGTAGACGTTTGTTCTGTGTGTAGACGGTTTTGCTGTCACTGAATCTTCGCTTGTTGTGGGCGGGGAAGATGGGGAGGGAGGGAAGTTTGGAAAATGAAGAAATAAACAAAGAATGTAGGTCAACGTTTTCTTGGAACTCAGGTGTGAATTTCTAGGATCTCTACCTGAGTCTAGTTGTTGTATACCTAAGTCTGGTTGTTGTATAACTAAAAGTCTAGTTGCTGTAAACCCAAGTCTGGTTGTTGTATAACTAAAAGTCTAGTTGCTGTAAACCTAAGTCTGGTTGTTGCATACCTAAGTCTGGTTGTTGTATACCTAAAAGTCTGGTTGTTGTATACCTAAAAGTCTAGTTGCTGTAAACCTAAGTCTGGTTATTGTATATCTAAAAGTCTGACTGTTGTATACCTGCATGACTGGTTGTTGTATACCTGCAGGACTGGTTGTTGTATACGTGCAGGACTGGTTATTGTATACCTGCAGGACTGGTTGTTGTATACCTGCAGGACTGGTTGTTGTATACCTGCAGTACTGGTTGTTGTATACGTGCAGGACTGGTTATTGTATACCTGCAGGACTGGTTATTGTATACCTGCAGGACTGTTGTATACCTGCAGTACTGGTTGTTGTATACGTGCAGGACTGGTTATTGTATACCTGCAGGACTGGTTATTGTATACCTGCAGGACTGGTTGTTGTATACCTGCAGGACTGGTTGTTGTATACCTGCAGGACTGGTTGTTGTATACCTGCAGGACTGGTTGTTGTATACCCGCAGGACTGGCTGTTGTATACCTGCAGGACTGGTTGTTGTATACCTGCAGGACTGGTGTTGTATACCTAAGTCTGGTTGTTGTATACCTAAAAGTCTGGTTGTGTATACCTGCAGGACTGGCTGTTGTATACCTGCAGGACTGGAAATGTGGTCTAAGGGCGTCAAGTTTGGGGGCAGGTCAAGTATGAACATCAGAAAGTGGAAGGACAGGAGAAAGTGGAAGGACAGGAGAAAGTGGAAGGACAGGAGAAAGAGGAACATGAGTGGGAGAACGCAAGTAAATGCTGAAAGAAAAATGCAACATCAAAGCAGTGGATACCAGTGTCAGAGACAGTTAACAGTGAGAGAGTTAACAATGAGAAAGTTAACAGTAAGAGTGTTAACAGTGAGAGAGTTAACAGTGAGAGAGTTAACAGTGAGAAAGTTAACAGTAAGAGTGTTAACAGTGATAGTTAACAGCGAGAGAGTTAACACAAGTGGCAGTAGCAGTGTTAAGATACGTGACAGTAAGAGTTACAACATGACAGTGAACACGTGACAGAAGGGGCGTGTGTGTGTGTGTGTGTGCGTGAGGGGTGTGTGTGTGTGTGCCTAGTGAGGTGGGGGTGAGAAGGAAAGCTGGGATGTGTGATGAGAATTATTACAAGCTTGAGACATAACAGCCACGTGACTGGCGATGTTTAGATGTCAGCATGATATTTATAGTAGCACACGTATCAAGTCTCTGTGACAGAGAGAGAGAGAGAGAGAGAGAGAGAGAGAGGCAAGGTCTAATGTTTAGATGTCAGCATGATATTTATAGTAGCACACGTATCAAGTCTCTGTGACAGAGAGAGAGAGAGAGAGAGAGAGAGAGAGAGGCAAGGTCTAATGTTTAGATGTCAGCATGATATTTATAGTAGCACACGTATCAAGTCTCTGTGACAGAGAGAGAGAGAGAGAGAGAGAGAGAGAGAGAGAGAGAAGTTTTTTCATGTCCAGGCGTTTGTTGTATGTATCGTCCTTTGTTCTATGTGTAGACGTGTGTTCTCTGTGAAGACGCGTATTCTATGTTTATACCCTCGTTGTGAGTTTGTTCTATGTGTAGAGTTTGTTCTATATGTAGACGTTTGTTCTATACGTAGACGTTTGTTCTATGTGTAGACGTGTGTTCTCTGTGTAGACGTGTGTTCTATGTGTAGACGCGTGTTCTCTGTGTAGACGTTTGTTCTGTGTGTAGACGGTTTTGCTGTCACTGAATCTTCGCTTGTTGTGGGCGGGGAAGATGGGGAGGGAGGGAAGTTTGGAAAATGAAGAAATAAACAAAGAATGTAGGTCAACGTTTTCTTGGAACTCAGGTGTGAATTTCTAGGATCTCTACCTGAGTCTAGTTGTTGTATACCTAAGTCTGGTTGTTGTATAACTAAAAGTCTAGTTGCTGTAAACCCAAGTCTGGTTGTTGTATAACTAAAAGTCTAGTTGCTGTAAACCTAAGTCTGGTTGTTGCATACCTAAGTCTGGTTGTTGTATACCTAAAAGTCTGGTTGTTGTATACCTAAAAGTCTAGTTGCTGTAAACCTAAGTCTGGTTATTGTATATCTAAAAGTCTGACTGTTGTATACCTGCATGACTGGTTGTTGTATACCTGCAGGACTGGTTGTTGTATACGTGCAGGACTGGTTATTGTATACCTGCAGGACTGGTTGTTGTATACCTGCAGGACTGGTTGTTGTATACCTGCAGTACTGGTTGTTGTATACGTGCAGGACTGGTTATTGTATACCTGCAGGACTGGTTATTGTATACCTGCAGGACTGGTTGTTGTATACCTGCAGTACTGGTTGTTGTATACGTGCAGGACTGGTTATTGTATACCTGCAGGACTGGTTATTGTATACCTGCAGGACTGGTTGTTGTATACCTGCAGGACTGGTTGTTGTATACCTGCAGGACTGGTTGTTGTATACCTGCAGGACTGGTTGTTGTATACCCGCAGGACTGGCTGTTGTATACCTGCAGGACTGGTTGTTGTATACCTGCAGGACTGGTGTTGTATACCCAAGTCTGGTTGTTGTATACCTAAAAGTCTGGTTGTTGTATACCTGCAGGACTGGCTGTTGTATACCTGCAGGACTGGAAATGTGGTCTAAGGGCGTCAAGTTTGGGGGCAGGTCAAGTATGAACATCAGAAAGTGGAAGGACAGGAGAAAGTGGAAGGACAGGAGAAAGTGGAAGGACAGGAGAAAGAGGAACATGAGTGGGAGAACGCAAGTAAATGCTGAAAGAAAAATGCAACATCAAAGCAGTGGATACCAGTGTCAGAGACAGTTAACAGTGAGAGAGTTAACAATGAGAAAGTTAACAGTAAGAGTGTTAACAGTGAGAGAGTTAACAGTGAGAGAGTTAACAGTGAGAAAGTTAACAGTAAGAGTGTTAACAGTGATAGTTAACAGCGAGAGAGTTAACACAAGTGGCAGTATCAGTGTTAAGATACGTGACAGTAAGAGTTACAACATGACAGTGAACACGTGACAGAAGGGGCGTGTGTGTGTGTGTGCGTGAGGGGTGTGTGTGTGTGCCTAGTGAGGTGGGGGTGAGAAGGAAAGCTGGGATGTGTGATGAGAATTATTACAAGCTTGAGACATAACAGCCACGTGACTGGCGATGTTTAGATGTCAGCATGATATTTATAGTAGCACACGTATCAAGTCTCTGTGAGAGAGAGAGAGAGAGAGAGAGAGAGAGAGAGAGAGAGAGAGGCAAGGTCTAATGTTTAGATGTCAGCATGATATTTATAGTAACACACGTATCAAGTCTCTGTGACAGAGAGAGAGAGAGAGAGGCAAGGTCTAATGTTTAGATGTCAGCATGATATTTATAGTAGCACACGTATCAAGTCTCTGTGTGAGAGAGAGAGAGAGAGAGAGAGGCAAGGTCTAATGTTTAGATGTCAGCATGATATTTATAGTAACACACGTATCAAGTCTCTGTGAGAGAGAGAGAGAGAGAGGCAAGGTCTAATGTTTAGATGTCAGCATGATATTTATAGTAGCACACGTATCAAGTCTCTGTGTGAGAGAGAGGCAAGGTCTAATGTTTAGATGCCAGCATGATATTTATAGTAGCACACGTATCAAGTCTCTGTGAGAGAGAGAGAGAGAGAGAGAGAGGCAAGGTCTAATGTTTAGATGTCAGCATGATATTTATAGTAGCACACGTATCAAGTCTCTGTGTGAGAGAGAGAGAGAGAGAGAGGCAAGGTCTAATGTTTAGATGTCAGCATGATATTTATAGTAACACACGTATCAAGTCTCTGTGTGAGAGAGAGAGAGAGGCAAGGTCTAATGTTTAGATGTCAGCATGATATTTATAGTAACACACGTATCAAGTCTCTGTGTGAGAGAGAGAGAGAGAGAGAGGCAAGGTCTAATGTTTAGATGTCAGCATGATATTTATAGTAACACACGTATCAAGTCTCTGTGAGAGAGAGAGAGGCAAGGTCTAATGTTTAGATGTCAGCATGATATTTATAGTAACACACGTATCAAGTCTCTGTGTGAGAGAGAGAGAGAGAGGCAAGGTCTAATGTTTAGATGTCAGCATGATATTTATAGTAACACACGTATCAAGTCTCTGTGTGAGAGAGAGAGAGAGAGGCAAGGTCTAATGTTTAGATGTCAGCATGATATTTATAGTAACACACGTATCAAGTCTCTGTGAGAGAGAGAGAGAGAGAGGCAAGGTCTAATGTTTAGATGTCAGCATGATATTTATAGTAACACACGTATCAAGTCTCTATGTGTGAGAGAGAGAGAGAGGCAAGGTTTGATGTTTAGATGTCAGCATGATATTTATAGTAACACACGTATCAAGTCTCTGTGACAGAGAGAGAGAGAGAGAGAGAGAGAGAGAGGCAAGGTTTGATGTTTAGATGTCAGGATGATATTTATAGTAACACACGTATCAAGTCTCTGTGACAGAGAGAGAGAGAGAGAGAGAGAGAGAGAGGCAAGGTTTGATGTTTAGATATCAGGATGATATTTAGAGTAGCACAAACACCACATGCGTTGGGGGGAGAAAGAGAGAGAGAGAGAGAAAGAGTGAGAGAGAGAATGAATAATCTATTTTTAAAAGGTAAAGAATTGGGCACGCAGGCCCGTCTTACATTCTGCCCACAAACACCACATGGGTGGGAGAGAGAGAGAGAGAGATGAACTGACAAAAGTTTCCGCATGAGCGAGCAAGCTAACATAGAAACGGCACACAAAAGTCGCCGCAAGTCCTGGTATCTCTTTATCTCGACATGGTCCACTTCGTTTACTACAGGTAAGT
This sequence comes from Achatina immaculata, assembly GCA_009760885.1. NCBI lineage: Eukaryota > Metazoa > Mollusca > Gastropoda > Stylommatophora > Achatinidae > Lissachatina > Lissachatina immaculata. Next base: position 30,174,577 of record CM019692.1, on the reverse strand, counting down.
CCTACAAGGTAAGAAGTCTGACATGCATGACTGGCACTATAATGCACTGCTGGGCCAGGCTATCTGCTAGGTCAAGCTATCTGCTAGGTCTGGCTATCTGCTAGGTCAAGCTATCTGCTATGTCAGACTATCTGTTAGGTCAGGCTACCTGCTAGGTCGGGCTATCTGCTGTAGTTTTATGAAAACCATGAGAAGATAGGATTTTAAGCACACAAAAAATCAATATTTGTAAGAAAAGCCGTTTTTTTTTTTGTCTGTGAGAACAATGTTGACTTGGGATAAAAGCTCTTATCTTTCAAACATGGGTCTTGCCCGGGCAAAAGTTAATGTTTTACTTGAGTTTAATTATGTGCCAGGTGGCCTGTAAGACCATGTGACTTTCAGACCTGCTGACTGTCATGTCTACTCTTTCTCATTCTCTCTCTCTTTCTTTCTCTCTCTCTGGTTTTCTCTTTCTTTCTCTCTCTTAACATCCTCTTTTTCTTCATCATAGAAACGGACGATGTTGTTTTCAAACCCCCCCCCCCCAAAAACCTGCACACAGCCAGTGTTTCTACAAACAGAAGCCAGCTTTTGCTGATGCGATTTTATCTCGTTACTTTTTTTAAAATCTTTTTTATTTTTACAAAAACAACAGAACATGCCTGGAGAGAGGTGTCCCATACAAAACAATCACGTGACCTACCTGCTAAATTTGGCATCTGGGTCATGTTGTAGCGCATATCCTTGCACATTTTTATAGTTACAGGTTCGCATCTGGAGTATCCACCTTTCAGGTGTAGGGGATTTTCTCTACTAACTGCGCCACCACTGACAAGCAGACAAAGTGCCACCAGCAGCAGCAGCAGCAGCGACTGTGCACAAGCCACAGCAGCCATGGAGACACGGCGCACGAACACTGGCTTCCGGCAAGCTGACAAATCTGTTGAGATGTGGTTTGTGGATATTAAGAGGTTGGCAGGTGTTGTGACGGTGCTTAGAGGTTGGCAGGTGTTGTGACGGTGCTTAGAGGTTGGCAGGTGTTGTGACGGTGCTTAGAGGTTGGCAGGTGTTGTGACGACTCAACTCCCGCTCCTAGAACTGGCAGGGACAGGTATAACTGCTCGCTGTGGTAACCTTCTCTCCCTGTTCAGCATCACAAACATCCCTTTTGTCTGTCTCCCTGTCTCCAAACTTATCCCTTTGTCTGACTCCCTGTCTCCAAACTTATCCCTTTGTCTGTCTCCCTGTCTCCAAACTTATCCCTTTGTCTGTCTCCCTGTCTCCAAACTTATCCCTTTGTCTGAATCCCTGTCTCCAAACTTATCCTTTTGTCTATCTCCCTGTCTCCAGACTTAAAGCTTTCTTATCTACGGACATGACACATAACATTTTGCCTATCTACTCCAGTGACTGATGTCGTCTTTCTTCTGCTTGAAACAAGGGTCTTGATCCTTTAAAATCTCATAAAAGCAGACAGTTTTATAACTTATTTCAGTTAAAACAATGTGCACTCCCCACAAGACTCATCAAAGTTACTGTGCACCAATGTTTTTTTTTCCGAAGATTTCACTGCTCTGCGACACAATCCGCTGTCTGATGGCACAACTTCCTGTCTGCAGTTGTTAATATCAATCTGAACGCAATAATTGGCCTAGTTAAGTCCTTGAGCACTTACTGAATGTACCTTAGACGCTTTGAACTAACATACATTCTACATCAACTTCTCTGACAATTACCGATTATATATAAGATTATTTGACAATCAGAGAAATGTCAAGCATTTATGATATGTGCTTGCCAGGTCAAAGTCTGCTCGCCATGCCAAAATAACAAACAGTGGCGCCCTCTTGTAAGACTGATCTTGTTCAGGAGTATTTCGTGTTCTGTTCCAGATGAACGTTCATCCGAAATGTTCAGGACCAAGCAACAAAGTCCACGGCATCTCTGAAAGATAACAAACATAGAAACTGTTATCTTAAACAAAAACTAATTGTTCTAAAACATATTTTACTACAAAACAAAACAAACAAAAACAAAACTCAATGAAAACTTTTGATAGAAATAGACATATCCACATGGAAGACATCACCACATGGAAGACACCACATGGAAGACATCACCATACAGAAGATATCACCACATGGAAGACATCACCATATAGAAGACATCACTACATGGAAGACATCACCACATGGAAGACATCACCACATGGAAGACATCACCACATGGAAGATATCACCATATGGAAGGCATCATCACATGGAAGATATAATATGGAAGATAGCACCATATGGAAGACATCACCACACGGGGGACATCACAACATGGAAGATATTACCATATGGAAGACATCACTACACGGGAGACATCACAACATGGAAGACATCACCATATAGAAGACATCACTACATGGAAGACATCACCACATGGAAGACATCACCACACATATCACCATATGGAAGACATCACAACATGGAAGACATCACCACACGGAAGATACCATATGGAAGACATCACCACATGGAAAGCGGAATGGAATATCAATAAAGCTATGTAAATCAGACTTGAAAAGTTTATATCCAGATTCAGCTGTTGTTGTTATTGATGCTGCAGCTGTTGCTGCTATCGTTGCTGCAGCGGTTGTTGCTATCGTTGTTGCAGCCGTGCTATCGTTGTTGCTATAGTTGCTGCAGCTGTTTTTATCGTTGTTGCAGATGCTTTTTATCGTTGCTGCAGTTATTGTTATCACTGTTGTTGCTATAGTTGCTACAGCTGTTTTTATCATTGTTGTTGCTATCGTTGCTGCAGTTGTTTTTATTGTTGCTGCAGCTATTGTTATCACTGTTGTTGCTATCGGTGCTGCAGCTGTTGTTGCAATCATTGTTGCAGCTAATGTTGCTATCGTTGCTGCTGTTGTTGCAGCTGTTGCTCTTTCTGCAATTGATCTGTCCCGCTGTTTCAGTGTAGCTTAGATGTAGATGGTGTGCTCAAGATTCTAGAAATCTGCGCCTCCATGTTGACTTCGTATTTATGATAAGCAGAAAAGGTGTGATGAAAATTAAACATTTAGAATTCGTGTCACAAAATAACTTTCATGGAAAAACATAACTTTCACTAGAAAAAAAAAATCTGAATGTTATAGATGTCCTGTCCTACTAGAACCCGACAGAAAATTTGCTCAGAGAGAAAGTGACATGGAGAAATCTATCCTCTTTACACCAGACAGAAACTTTGCTCAGAGAGAAAGTGACATGGAGAAATCTATCCTCTTTACACCAGACAGAAACTTTGCTCAGAGAGAAAGTGACATGGAGAAATCTATCCTCTTTACACCAGACAGAAACTTTGGTCAGGGAGAAAGTGACATGGAGAAAGCCTTTATGTTTCCAGCATTAAGAATGAGAAATGTTTTCCTGGCTCAACGGCCGGACAGTCCCGACCTGGAGAAATGTCAGGTGCTGTCTCGGCGGCGCCAAGATCAAAGGACACGAAACAAAAGATCTCTTCTCGGCAAATAATTTGTTTGTTGTTCTAACAAGCGTCGAACCTCCTCTGTCTATCTTCCATGCAAGCCCCTACTCTCTTTCTCTCCCCTCCTTTCTCTCTCTCTCTCTCTCTCTCTCTTGTAGATTGAACAACAAAGTAATACTGTAATAAATCTTTTACGTTCTCAACTTTATGAATTATTTATTTTTGTTTGTTTGCTTTTTTATTGTTTATTGTGTTTTAGGACACTTGACCTCAAAATGTTGCCCGTTTTTGTGTGTGTACACTTTCATGTTTCTTCTGTTTTCTTGTACTATCATCTGTTACTTCCTACCAGGTTATAACAAAAGACAATTCTGCGCTTGACAAATTGTTACACTACAAGTTGTAATATTACACACGCATTACAAGCTGTTGCACTACAGAGCTGTAAAACTACAAGCCGTAACTAGAATGTTTACAATAAACTGTTTTGTTGCTAGTGTGCCACATTGGCTTATCCTCGGAACTTCTCAATTCTCTTCCTCACTTTGGAAGAAAACATACAAAAACTATGTCCTGCTAATTTATGGTTTATAAACTCGCGCAGCGAAATTCATTCATGTCTGCACTTTCCTCTTATAAAAGCTGTTTTGATGAAGGTACAGATCTGTTTCCAACTTCACAAACATTTAACACAAAAACGCGTTGTTTTCTTTAACGTGAGTCTGTCTAAGATCCAGCGCTGCTCCACGAAAACAACTTGTTGCTAATCATCATTTTGCATTTGCTAAACAAGTTTCAAGCTTTGTTGTTAACCTGAATGCAAGTATTCATCATTTTATCGTCATCTGATAGAAAGTGAACAATTTCTTATCATTCTGACAATAACCAGAATTTTATTCTTTAATATGATTTTATCCTAAAGTTAACGTTTTATCTCAGACATTAATATTATCTGTTGCCAAGGGTACCGTATGTAATGTACTAGGGTCTTGGTCAGCTATGGCCCGTTAACCCACACACAAGCTATCAGCTTTGGGTTGCTGAAAACAATCAAGTTCCAGCTAGCCCACGTACAGCTGTTTCTCGCATGTGTACAAGCAGCTAACCCACGTACAGCTGTTTCTCGCATGTGTACAAGCAACCAACATTTCTATAGTTCAACCCCCCCCCCCCCCTTCCCCCGGCCATACACACACACATACACACACACAACCACACAAACAATTAGTATAACACCACTGCTGGAAATTGATTAATGCAACATTCTCTGCCTAACAACTGTAGGCACTGTAGCCTGGCGCCCTATCTGATGCACTTAGAGCCGCCAAGCACGTTAATTACTGTAGGAATAGCACAAGTTAACGCCCACCTCCCACGTTAACATCCTTGTTAACAAATGTGACAATTACAAATCCATTTTTAACCAGAGTTTTATGGCGAAGAGCAGCCTGTAGCAACACTACCTAGAAAGCAGGAAATAAACTGTACAGATATCAGGTAGCGGTTAGTAGATACATGAAATAACAGATATCAGGTAGAGGTTAGTAGATACATGAAATAACAGATATCAGGTAGCGGTTAGTAGATACATGAAATAACAGATATCAGGTAGCGGTTAGTAGATACATGAAATAACAGATATCAGGTAGCGGTTAGTAGATACATGAAATAACAGATATCAGGTAGCGGTTAGTAGATACATGAAATAACAGATATCAGGTAGCGGTTAGTAGATACATGAAATAACAGATATCAGGTAGCGGTTAGTAGATACATGAAATAACAGATATCAGGTAGCGGTTAGTAGATACATGAAATAACAGATATCAGGTAGCGGTTAGTAGATACATGAAATAACAGATATCAGGTAGCGGTTAGTAGATACATGAAATAACAGATATCGTTTATTGTTAATATTCTTACTATAATACGGCAGTCAGTCAGTCGGTCTCAGTCATTTGCATGTCCTTTGCTGAACTTTGCCTCCCTAATAGCTCTCCTGTAGGCCTCTCGGTTCTAAGCAAGATGGCCTGCTACTGATCTATCCATTTGCAGATCATCAACAATGTCTTGCAGCCATCTTCGCCTTGGTCTTCCTCTCTTTCTTTTTCCCATTATGTACTCTTCCAAGATGGTCTTCTCTAGATTATCATGACGTTTAATATGTCCAAAATATTTAAGTTTTCTCTGTTTAATCCTCTTTACTAGCCAGCCTTCTTCAATATTAAGTTCTTGTAGTATGGATATATTTGTTCTCTTTTGTGTCCTTGATATTTGAAGAACTCTTCTGTAGCATTTACACTCAAAGACATTTATATGTTTCTTGGCAATTTTGTTAAGTGTCCAGGTCCCACAGGCATATGTTGCGATGGGAAAGATGCATGTCCTTAAAAATCTTATTTTTGTGGTTCTGTCTGCTCCTCTCCACAGATTCTTTATTTGTTTTACTTTCTGAAGAGCGATAGATGTCCTCCTTTTAATTTCACTCAATGTATCTCCATTATTACTTTAGTAGTGATCCAAGATAACTCAAGACTTCTTGCAATTTTTCCTCATTGATACATATATCAGCTACCTTATTTGTTGTGTCAGTTGTCATCAATTTAGTTTTCTTCGCATTAAGATAGAGGTTTTGCTCTTCACTATTCTTGTGGACTGACATAATTAGTTTTTCTATTCCTTTTTGTGTTGTGGACAGACATACTGTATCATCAGCATATCTAATCTCTGGTATTTCATAACCTCCAATTGTTATGGCATCGTAATATTCTTTGTCTACATCTTCTCTAACATTCCTCATTATATTTTCAGCATACAAGTTAAATAAGTAGGGTGACAATATGCACCCCTGACGGACCCCTTGTTTTATGTCAAACCAAGTTGTTGTTCTACCATTTATTCTCACTGCTGCTTCTTGGTCTAGATACAGCAGTGATATTAACTGTATCACATATGTTGGAAAACCCACTTTTCCATAAGTTTCCGATGTTGTACACAATCAAATGCCTTTGAATAGTCTACAGATGATAAATATAGATTTACATTAAATTCTCTACATTTCTCTATTATTAATCTTATATTGAATATAATGATCTCTTGATCCTCTTCCTTGCCTGAAATCAGTTTGGACCATATTGAATTCTTCTTCTATTTTCTTACGAAGTCTCCCCATAATGATTTTAACATAATTTTACTGGCATGACTAATCAGGGCAACAGTTCTGTAGTTTGTGTATAATTTCAGGTTACCCTTTTTTGGCAGTGGTATGAATACAGTTCTTCTCCATTCTTTTGGCCAAATACCTGAATGCCATATCTTTTTACATAGTGCATGATAGATTGTTGCACATTCCTTGTACGGCACGTTGATGGACAATTACTGGCCCTACCCACATCCCAAAGTCTGAGAGTCATTTTGTCACTTTAGCGGGGAGTGTTATTTTATAATGTAAAGTGACAATCTTCGGCAACACGGTGCTAATTTTGTAGAACTCATATCAATAAAAGAACCAGGTCAAAGATAAGTTTGGAAGCTCCAAACTTGGAACTACAGGCTGCTCATGAACTTCCTGTCCTGCAAAAAAAAAAATTCTAAAGGAAATCCACGAGTGTATGCAGCAAACACTGAGTGACAAGTTCCCATCAGACTCAGCTGTGAGGAAGTGCTGGCTCCATGAACTGCAGAAATCTTGTACCATTCAAATATATCAAATAAATGATAAGACAGAACTGCTAAAATCGTGAATATCTGTTACATGTCCGATAAGATAGCACTGCTAGTATCTTAAATATCTGCTACATGTACAAGATTTTGTATCTGCTGCGGCAGATGTTCTGTAACCTTGAAGCACAGATTTTACTGTGTGAGTGGTAGCATGACAGCTGCCCACACGAACTCAGGCTCTCTTGATAAAACTCCACCACGATCAGCCAAAGAAGCTCTGCATCTTCTTGTATATGTTGTGGGCAAAAAACTCACTAACTTTGATGCTACGGCAGGCAGAAACTCACTACAGGCATAAACTCACCAACTTAGATGTTACGGAAGATAGAAAACTCACCAACGTAGATGTTACGGAAGATAGAAAACTCACCAACGTAGATGTTACAGCAGACAGAAAACTCACCAAATTAGATATTACGGAAGATAGAAAACTCACCAAATTAGATGTTACGGAAGATAGAAAACTCACCAACTTAGATGTTACAGCAGATGGAAATCTCACCAACTTAGATGTTACGGCAGATAGAAAACTCACAAACTTAGATGTTACAGCAGATGGAAAACTCACAAACTTAGATGTTACGGCGGGCATAAACTCACTAGCTTAAATATTATGGCAGTCAAAAACTCACTAATATATGTTATGGCAAACATAAGCTCATTAACTTATATGTTAAGGCATACATAAACTCACTAACTTGTATGTTACAGCACACATAAACTCACTAACGTATATGTTACGGCAGACATAAACCCACCACAGACATAAACTCATTAACTTGTATGTTACAGCAGATATAAACTCACTAACGTATATGTTACGGTATAATAAATCTAGATTGTGAATTATATATTTCTGACTAAAGAGACTAAAGAAGATGTTCTTTATGAATACCGACATTATCTCCACACATTATCCAGATTTCTGTTGTCTAGATTAGGTTTCACAAATATTACAACATTAGAAGTCCCATGAAATGTTCATTGCATTATTTAGTTCTGACAAATAAGTTCAAGATGTATTGTCTACAACATCACTTGGATTCAATCACTTAATCATTTGTTCACAATATCAAACTCTATCATATTCTTCATGCAGCATTTCGTCAAAGTTTTAACGTCAAAATACTCTGCACGTGATACGAGGACAATTCTAAACTCTGTGCTATATTAGATCCGTCACACGTGGTCAACTAATTCCTCGCCTGAATCACTTTACTCGAAGTTTCAAAGAAACACATCTTCTTAATCACTTGAACTACATGAAACAAATCTTCTTAATCACTTGAACTACATGAAACACATCTTCTTAATCACTTGAACTACATGAAACACATCTTCTTAATCACTTGAACTACATGAAACACATCTTCTTAATCACTTGAACTACATGAAACACATCTTCTTAATCACTTGAACTACATGAAACACATCTTCTCAATCACCTGAACTACATGAAACACATCATCTTAATCACTTGAACTACATGAAACACATCTTCAGTCTAACACTACTTCTGATTCTATAGCGTCTCGTTCTCTTTCTTGTTCTTCTGTGTTTCTGTCGCCACCGCTCTACTGTTCTTTTTCTGATCTGTGTTCCCCTTCTTGTGTTCTTTTTCTGATCTGTGTTCCCCTTCTTGTGTTCTTTTTCTGATCTGTGTTCCCCTCTTCTGTTCTTTTTCTGATCTGTGTTCCCCTCTTCTGTTCTTATCTGATTCTGTCTGATCCTCTGGGACAGTCTTCATCTGCTGTCTCAATCGGCCTTCGCTTACTGACCGTCTTTGGTCGGACGGTTCCCCACTCCATTATCCCTCTCTGTCTGCGCTTCCTGTCTGATCGTTTGATTGTCCCTCTTTCAAACTGCCCCGTGACTTATATGTCGTAAGTCAACTGTCCAACAGGCCACGCCTCTAAATATTTAATTGGTCAGCTGGCCAAGTTGGTCATTCCTTTATTTATAAACCGTGTGCAATAGCGTCCTAAGATTAGCAAGCTAATACGTGTCAGTCCGCGTCAACTCCGTCTATACAACTGTCATTTATCTAAGTCATTATCTTGTTCTTTCATGTCGGAGGTTTTATTGTGTCCTCGCTTTTCACTGTGTCTTTTCTTCTATTCGTTTTTACTATTCTGTTTACACGTGTCAGCGTCCAGTCATGCTACTAACTGTTACTAGACATAAACTCTCTAACTTATACAAGGAACGACAATTAAGTAATGAGACTGATTTTAATATGGCCAAGACAAAGACGCCATCTATGAAGTAAAGCATGAAATCCAAAGAGGCAGCCTTCATGTATGATCTGGCAACTTTTCATCGCCGCCCGATAAGCTGACGACAACGAAGCCGCCAATTTTGTTAACCTAGTCAGAGGTGCATTGTCACGTGATCAGCATGGAGCAAAAAGCTAACATTAAATCCTGTTTAAAACTCGGAAAAGTGCCACTGAGACAGTTGAATTGATGCGACAAGTTTATGGGGATACTTGTTTATCTTGTGCACAGATAAGATATTCAGGTTGTATGCACGATTCAAAAGTGGTGTGAAAACGATTACAAATGCAACTAGACATGGACGCTCAATTTCTGTTCTTAATGAGGAATTCCTTGCAAAAGTCAGCGAACGGACACGAGAAGATCATTGTTTGACTGTCAGGATGATGACAGATGAATTTGGTGTTAATACAGAGACCATTCGTAAAATTTTAGTGCAAGATCTGGTCAAGAAAAAAACTTGCTTGCCGGTTTGTACCACATGCGTTGCCTGATGACCAAAATTATCAGCGTGATGAGTACGCAAAAGATCATCAAAACGTGTCGTAGAAATAAACATTTCTTAAATCTGATTGTCGCAGACGATGAAACATGGATTTGCCGCTATCATCCCACAACTAAACGTCAAAGTGCTCAGTGTAAATCATCATCATCACCAAAAGACAAAACATTTTGTCTTCAAAAGTCAAAAGTGAAGACAGTGTTGGTGTGCTTCTACGACAGCAAAGGAGTTATTTGGAAAGAATTTATTCCAGAGGGACAGACTGTCACTGCCAAAGTTTATTTAAGTATTTTGAAACGCATATAGAAAAGGATTCTCCTAGTCCGACCCGAGTATTCAACACCTGGAAGTTTTTTTCCTCCTTCATGATAATGCACCAGCTCACCGGGCGGTAGTTGTACAGGAATTTTTGGCTCAAAACAAGTGTGTGTTCCTAACTATTCACCCTGTTCCCCAGGTTTGTCTCCCTGCGATTATTTTCTATTCCCAAAATTAAAGTTACCATTGAAAGGACGCTTCTTTGATGATACTGATGACATCCAAAGGGACGTAACATCGAGTTTGAGGGCCATACCAACAGAAGAACTGCAGAGGTCGTCCCAGTGTTTGTTAGATCATGCTACACACTGTATCAATGCACAAGGGGCTTACTTTGAATAAAATACAGGTTATATTTTCAACTGTTATTTTATGTTTTTATGTAATTAGTCTCATTACTTAATTGTCGGACCGTGTATGCTACTGCAGCCATAAACTCACTAACTTAGATGTTAGGGTAGACATAAACTCACTAACTTAGATGTTAGGGTAGACATAAACTCACTAACTTAGATGTTAGGGCAGACATAAACTCACTAACTTAGATGTTACGGCAGACATAAACTCACTAACTTAGATGTTAGGGCAGACATAAACTCACTAACTTAGATGTTACGGCAGACATAAACTCACTAACTTAGATGTTACGGCAGACATAAACTCACTAACTTAGATGTTACGGCAGACATAAACTCACTAACTTAGATGTTACGGCAGACATAACCTCACTAACTTAGATGTTACGGCAGACATAAACTCACTAACTTAGATGTTAGGGCAGACATAAACTCACTAACTTAGATGTTAGGGCAGACATAAACTCACTAACTTGGATGTTACGGCAGACATACTTTAATATGAGGCAGTTATAAACTCACAAACTTTGATATGAGGCGGACATAAACTCACAAACTTTGATATGAGGCAGTTATAAACTCACAAACTTTGATATGAGGTAGACATAAACTCACTAACTTAGATGTTAGGGCAGACATAAACTCACTAACTTTTATATGAGACAGACAGAAAACTCACTGACATAAAGACAGCGGAAAACTGTTCAGATCAGCAGACTGTTTTCCAGTATATTTTGAGCCTCTAAACAGGAACACTGCAAACAGAAATAAGACACGTGAACTTCACATTTAAACATCGAAAATAAACCATTAATCTGGCTATAAACAGTGACTATAAACCGTGAAATGCTTACACTGGGAAACTAATCCAACAAGTGAATGAAGCTGTGAAACTGGCCACCACAAGAAGCGGACATCTTCAAAGACAGGCGAAAGCTGTTGACTGTCATGATTTCTCCTGGCCAGCTGGCTTTCACATGTGATTAATGATCACGGCCAGGGAATGGAACTCAGGTTAAGATTACATTTAACATAAAAACAAATCTGGGTCAGGAACTTAATCACTGCAACTAAATACTTGCTTATTTTGTCTACATTTACTCTGGTGTCGCTGGCCATGTTTTTTTCTGTTGTCTCTACAAGATAAATATGTTGGTCAAGTCCATGCGCTAGCTAGATACAACATTCAACAATCTTCAGAATTGCTACAATTTATTCTGTGTTAAAACTATACAAGCACATCTCGGAGACGTCACAAAATGATATTTGTCACACAAAACAACGGTACATGACGATACGTGCACGATGATAGTGCAGATAAAACTGCCAACAGTGACACCACTCACGTGTACGTTCTGCAGCACAACACAGAGAATTGTTCAGCTTTCCATGTGTCCTGTCTGGCGCTGTCAGTTACATCTGTCCAAGATGACACTGTCTGATATCCAACTTGGCGCTGTCAGTTACATCCGTCCAAGATGACACTGTCTGATATCCAACTTGGCGCTGTCAGTTACATGTATCGAAGTTGACACTGTCTGATATCCAGCTTGGCGCTGTCAGTTATATGTATCGAAGTTGACACTGTCTGATATCCAACTTGGCGCTGTCAGTTATATGTATCGAAGTTGACACTGTCTGACATCCAGCTTGGCGCTGTCAGTTATATGCATCGAAGTTGACACTGATATCCAACTTGGCGCTGTCAGTTACATGTATCGAAGTTGACACTGTCTGATATCCAGCTTGGCGCTGTCAGTTACATCTGTCCAAGCTGACGGTGTCTGATAGACTTATCAAGTTTCACGCAGACAGTTAAACAATCCTCACATTGTAAATCATGCAGGCTGGCTTGACACTCAACCACGAGATGGTTGGCTCAGTCCGCGAGCAGCTACACGGTCCGCGCATGCTCTCGCGGCTCGCTACGGTAACTGACTTCGCTATCACCACGGGCCACGCTCTCTGAACAGACAGGGCGCCGCCTTCTTGTTTCTGATCTTGCAGTTTTGAAACAAGTCTTTCACACCAACCCCGATCATGTCGCGCACATACGGGACAGGCTGCGCGTCGGCCCCCGGATTATAGAGCGTTGTCCCGCGAAAACTGCACGTTGAAGAACCGTACGTATGTAAGGGGCGGCACAGCTACCACAACAGGCCAAGATTCTGTCCTACCTCCTTGTGGTGCTTCCATTAACAGGCTGTTTCTTCCCGCCAGATAAACGAGGGCTGAAGATGTTTGGCTTAGTCCACGTGGAACTCGTGCATCTTCCGCGAGGATTAGAGAGATGAGAAGTCTGGTCTGGCAGAGAAGTGTCCGTAAGGAGGGGACACAAGCAGAAGCAGAGCCTGATAAAGTTGTTGAAATTATCGAGGAGATGATGCACTTGCCAGGTTATAAATTGGAATATTCAAGACAGGTTGAAGACTTCGAAAAGTTTAGCTTTGTTGGGGCTAATGTTTTCTTCTTGTCACCGTCAAGAAGGCTGGCAGAGACCGCACATACTAGCCCAGGAGATACAAGTTTACCACCACCAGCAGCAGCAGCAGCAGCAACAGTTTCATGTCAGGCATCCCAAATATTTCCCCCAGTTTTAGCACGATTTTATCAGAGCATGATAAATGAAAGCGCTGGTTTATAAATGCACCATTTTTGTCTGCAGTGATCTGACTTGTGAAGGCCGCTATCATGAACAGCCGTACATGACATTTATCCGGGCTCATTAATCTTAATCCCGTCTACACGAACATTCTAGAAGCTGCCAGGTTCTGTGGTCACGTGGTATAATTCTCGCTGAATTATTAACTTGGTATTTGTGTCATCAGAGTGTGGTCAAGTTACCACTTCCCACAGTTCTGTTCATGGCGGACACAGCGGCCATTGTTTCAACGCGGAATTATTCATAAACTCTGAAACATAAAAAAACACCACATTTGCTGGATGTTAGTGATATATTCAGTTTTTTTATGCTCTTTTGAATTCTGTCACATTTTTGTTTTGTTTTGTGACACACAGCACAAGATGAATGTGACAATTGACACAGACATGTCCCCATAAAACCCCCGCCCCCACACATGAGTCATTCCACAAGTTGTAGTTTTGTTACAAGTTTTACAAATATGTTATCACTCCGTGTATGTGTATGTATGTGTGTATATGTATGTATATACGTATATGTGTGTATGCATGTATGTACGTATGTGGATATATGTGTATCTATTTATGTATGTATGTGTGCATGCATATATATATATATATATGTGTATGCATGTATGTGTGTATGTATGTGTGTATGCATGTATGTGTGTATGTATGTTTGTATGTATGTATGTGTGTATGCATGTATGTGTGTATGTTTATATGTATACTGACTGATCATTCTATTTTCATCAGAGAGAATATATCTGATCTTACAAAAGTGACAAAATATATAAAGTCTGAACTTACAAACGTGACAGAATATATACAGTCTAAACTTACGAAAGTGACATAATATATACAATCCGATCTTACAAATGTGGCAGAATATATACAACCTAAACTTTAAAAAGTGACAGAATATATACAATCTAAACTTACAAAAGTGATATAATTTATACAACCTAAACTTTCAAACGTGACAGAATATATACAGTGTAAACTTACAAAAATGACAGAATATATACAATCTAAACTTACAAAAGTGACATAATTTATACAACCTAAACCTACAAAAGTGACAGAATATATACAATCTAAACTTACAAAAGTGACAGACTATATACAGTTTAAACTTACAAAAATGACAGAATATATACAATCTAAACTTTAAAAAAATGACATAATTTATACAACCTAAACCTACAAAAGTGACAGAATATATACAATCTAAACTTACAAACGTGACAGACTATATACAGTTTAAACTTACAAAAATGACAGAATATATACAATCTAAACTTACAAACGTGACAGAATATATACAGTATGAGCTAACAAAAGTAGCATAATATATACAGTGTGAACTAACTTAAGAGAAAACTTACAGCTACATCAACCAGGAAAGCCACAGACTAAAGTAGGTCAGTGGGTTCTGGGCCATGTCTGCTGCTTCGCTTCATGTTCTTCTCAGAAGCTGCCAGTTTTATGGCCTCAAATTCATCAAAGAAATTTACTCAACCGTGCCAGGCAATCAATTTTTTAATGTTTTTTTTTTTAAATATGGCAGAATTCAGAATGTAGACATAATTTCTTCCATGTACTGTTAATATTTATCTGTCTCTCCCGTACCACTATAACAATGTAATGGTGCGAAATATCATATTATTGATGAAGATTGAAGATACTAAGTTGTTCTCTATACTGTCTTGTATATGTTCTTTGTTGAGTTTACTGTCTTGTATATGTTCTTTGTTGAGTTTACTGTCTTGTATCTTCACGCATAACCTGATTACTGTTGTCTAAATTAGGTTTCACAAACACTACAACATATGCTAGACCAGAGCATGTCCGATGAAATGTTCACTGAAAAATAAGTTCAAGATGTATTGTCGACACCGTGTGCAATAGCGTCCTAAAATTAACAAGCTAATACGTGTCAACTCCGTCTATACAATTGTCATTTACTTAAGTCATTATCTTGCTATTTCATGTTGGAGGTTTTATTGTTTCCTAGCTTTTCATTCTGTCTGCCTTTTCTATTTGTCTTTTCTATTCTATTTAGACATGTCAGCATCCAGTCAAACAGTGTCAAAGAAGTTTGTTTTTTTCTACCGTGCTCTAATTTTCCTATTTACTTTTTCTCTTGCTATTAGATGTTACTATCATGCCTACAATATATTCATAATCATATTCATTAATGAAACAACTATAATCATTACTTACAAGGCCATGCTACACTACAAGCTGTCGGCACTGGAGCGAGAGAAGGAGAGAGAAAGGGAGGGAGGGAGAGACAGAGAGAGGAGAAAACATTTTCTTGTTATTGTAGTTTACTATTGTTATAATTTTATGTTGTACGCCAGTCTTTTATTTTAAAACATGCCTGTGAAGTCGATTGCTACATTCTGTCAATCATTTAGCGTTTGTTGTGAGGTTGGTAGAGTGAGGAGAAGAACAATAACTTTATGTTGTAGATTTGTTGTGAGGCTGGTAGTGAGGAGAAGAACAATAACTTTATGTTGTAGATTTGTTGTGAGGCTGATAGAGTGAGGAGAAGAACAATAACTTTATGTAATACATTTGTTGTGAGGCTGGTAGAGTGAGGAGATATGCAACATCTTTACATTGTTGTTTTGTTTTCTTATCTTTTGCTTCCTTATCTGCTTTGTCCGTGTGTTTATCCGACTGTTAGTCTCTCTGGTTGTCTGTTTTTCTGTCGGCGTCTGTTCTTTATTGTTTGTCTATTGGTGTCTGCCTGCTTTTTTATCTGTCTATATGTTTGTCTGCTGGTCTGTAGATCTGCCTATCCGTCTGTGTCTGTCTGTAGATCTGCCTATCTGTCTGTGTCTGTCTGTAGATCTGCCTATCTGTCTGTGTCTGTCTGTAGATCTGCCTATCTGTCTGTTTCTGTCTGTAGATCTGCCTATCTGTCTGTCTGTAGATCTGCCTATCTGTGTCTGTCTGTAGATCTGCCTATCTGTCTGTGTCTGTCTGTAGAAGATAAGTTACAACA
This sequence comes from Achatina immaculata, assembly GCA_009760885.1. NCBI lineage: Eukaryota > Metazoa > Mollusca > Gastropoda > Stylommatophora > Achatinidae > Lissachatina > Lissachatina immaculata. The sequence goes on along the minus strand of CM019692.1, from coordinate 30,158,293 downwards.
AGATCCCAGGCTAGGCCAGACAAATTATAATAAGGTCCCAGGTTAGGCACAACAAGTTACAACAATGTCCAAAGTTAGGCCAGATATATTATAACAAGGTCCCTTTTTAGGCAAGACAAATTATAACAAGGCCGCAGGCTAGGCCAAACAAGTTACAACAAGGTTCAAGGCTAGGCCAGACAAATTATAACAGGGTCCCATGTTAGGCCAGACAAGTTATAACAGGGTCCCATGTTAGGCCAGACAAGTTATAACAAGGTCCCATGTTAGGCCAGACAAGTTATAACAAGGTCCCATGTTAGGCCAGACAAGTTATAACAAGGTCCCATGTTAGGCCAGACAAGTTATAACAAGGTCCCATGTTAGGCCAGACAAGTTATAACAAGGTCCCATGTTAGGCCAGACAAGTTATAACAGGGTCCCATGTTAGGCCAGACAAGTTATAACAAGGTCCCAGGTTAGGCCAGACAAGGTACAACATGAATGCAAGTGTGAAGGCAAAAGACAGCAAATGATAAGTAATTATCTCAGTGTCAGACGAAGAGTCAGTGAGATCTGTAACAAGTGATAAGTAATTATCTCAGTGTCAGACGAAGAGTCAGTGAGATCTGTAACACGTGATAAGTAAATATCTCAGTGTCAGATGAAGAGTCAGTGAGATCTGTAACAGATGAATGTATCAAGGCCCCAGTTACACGAAAAGGAGCAGAAAACTGCTACGGAAGATTATTATTTATTTGTTATCAAGAACACTCCCCCCCCCAAAAAAAAAAACTTTTCAAACAAAGAACACTCCCCACCCCCTTCAAACTTTTCAAACAAAGAACACTCCCCACCCCCCTCAAACTTTTCAAACAAAGAACACCCCCCCCCCTCAAACTTTTCAAACAAAGAACACTCCCCCCTCTCAAACTTTTCAAACAAAGAACACTCCCCACCCCCCTCAAACTCTTCAAACAAAGAACACTCCCCACCCCCCTCAAACTCTTCAAACAAAGAACACTCCCTACCCCCTCAAACTTTTCAAACAAAGAACATTACCCCTGAAAAAAAATATTCATATACAGAACAAACCCCCCTCCCAAACTTTTCATACAAAGAACAACCCCCAAACATTTCATACACAGAACATCCCCTCGAACATTTCATACACCCCCCCCCCCCTTTGACAAAAAAAAACTTTTCATACAAAGAACAACCCCCCCCTCCCAACTTTTCACACAAAGAACAATCCACCCCCTCCCAACTTTTCATACAAAGAACAATCCACCCCCTCCCAACTTTTCACACAAAGAACAATCCACCCCCTCTCAACTTTTCATACAAAGAACAATCCACCCCCTCCCAAACATTTCATACAACCCCCCCCCCCCCCCGACAAAAAACTTTTCATACAAGAACAACCCCCCCCCCCCAACAAAAAACTTTTCATACAAAGAACAACCCCCCCCCCCCAACAAAAAACTTTTTATACAAAGAACAACCCCCCTCCCCCCAAAAAAACTTTTTATACAAAGAACAACCCCCCTCCCCCCAAAAAAACTTTTCATATAAAGAACAACCCCCCCCCCCCCCAAAAAAAAAAACTTTTCATACGCAGAAACCCCCCCCCCCCCCCCCCACCCTCAACTTTTCATACACAGATTTGCTGCCATATTAGCACCTGTTGCACCGCTCGGCACGGCACATGATGATATCGCATCAGAAAGACCAAAAGTTGCGAAAATGATGTCTGTCTTTTGATGTCCTTTATCCAAGAATGCATTCAGCAACGGCTCAGCAACTTTACTGCCACGCGCTATGTGCGGCCCGCTTTCATCAAGTCCAGTCATAAAAATGTTCCTTAGAACTTTCGATGTAGAGAAAACTACCAAGTTCAAGCGTTTGTTCCGTCTGTGGGAAGAAGTGTCAACAACTTGCATACTTTCTCCCCAGTTTTCTTTTTGGTTGCAAGTTTTCCATAAACCTGACTTATTAACGATTTGCCTGCTTGCCTTCCAACCTTCTCATTTCTGCCTGGTTGGATTCTAATAACATTTTCATATAAAGACTCATAAGAGAATTTGGCCTATAACTATTAATTTCATTTTGAACTCACGTTTTACAAATTATCAGGTGGAAAATTTAAAAAAAAAAAAAAAGGTAACAGATTGATGCAGCTCCGCCTTGAAGTTGAGAATAGCAGGGAAGCTACATTTTATTTGTATGTATTTGTAAACACCATCTGTTGTATGCTCAGTCCGTGGTCCCGTGTTAGTGTGACTGACATTCGTACATATGAATAAAAAATGTTCGCGTGGTTCCTTGTATGAGCAGCGCCAACGATCTGGCGGTTAGCAAGAGGCGCAGGTAGTCCCTCAGTCCGTGTTCTGTTCTGTTGGCTGATTGTCCTCAGCACGGGTATGTCTGGTTGTCTTACCCTCACCGCGGGTATGTCCGGTAGAGTGGACTGGAGAACAGACTACGATGAGACTCACGACATCCAGGTAGAAGGCAGACTCACGACATCCAGGTAGAAGGCAGACAAGTCTCCGACCTGACACAGACAACTGAAACGAGGCTGCAGGTGTGGCGTTGGATGTTTCACCTTTCTTGTACCTGTATGAACTCCTAGTAACTGCCAGCAGAGGGGGAGCTATCTAGAACATTAAACCAGCCAGCAGAGGGGGAGCTATCTAGAACATTAAACCAGTCAGCAGAGGGGGAACTATCTAGAACATTAAACCAGCCAGCAGAGGGGGAGCTATCTAGAACATTAAACCAGTCAGCAGAGGGGGAGCTATCTAGAACATTAAACCAGTCAGCAGAGGGGGAGCTATCTAGAACATTAAACCAGTCAGCAGAGGGGGAGCTATCTAGAACATGAAACCTGCCAGCAGAGGGGGAGCTATCTAGAACATTAAACCAGTCAGCAGAGGGGGAGCTATCTAGAACATTAAACCAGTCAGCAGAGGGGGAGCTATCTAGAACATGAAACCTGCCAGCAGAGGGGGAGCTATCTAGAACATTAAACCAGTCAGCAGAGGGGGCTATCTAGAACATTAAACCAGTCAGCAGAGGGGGAGCTATCTAGAACATTAAACCAGTCAGCAGAGGGGGAGCTATCAAAGAACAACCCCCCCCCCCCCAACAAAAAACTTTTCATACAAAGAACAACCCCCCCCCCCCCAACAAAAAACTTTTCATACAAAGAACAACCCCCCCCCCCCCCCCCAACAAAAAACTTTTCATACAAAGAACAACCCCCCCCCCCCAACAAAAAACTTTTCATACAAAGAACAACCCCCCCCCCCCCAACAAAAAACTTTTTATACAAAGAACAACCCCCCTCCCCCCAAAAAAACTTTTTATACAAAGAACAACCCCCCTCCCCCCAAAAAAACTTTTCATACAAAGAACAACCCCCCTCCCCCCCCAAAAAAAAAAAACTTTTCATACGCAGAAACCCCCCCCCCCCCCCCCCACCCTCAACTTTTCATACACAGATTTGCTGCCATATTAGCACCTGTTGCACCGCTCGGCACGGCACATGATGATAATCGCATCAGAAAGACCAAAAGTTGCGAAAATGATGTCTGTCTTTTGATGTCCTTTATCCAAGAATGCATTCAGCAACGGCTCAGCAACTTTACTGCCACGCGCTATGTGCGGCCCGCTTTCATCAAGTCCAGTCATAAAAATGTTCCTTAGAACTTTCGATGTAGAGAAAACTACCAAGTTCAAGCGTTTGTTCCGTCTGTGGGAAGAAGTGTCAACAACTTGCATACTTTCTCCCCAGTTTTCTTTTTGGTTGCAAGTTTTCCATAAACCTGACTTATTAACGATTTGCCTGCTTGCCTTCCAACCTTCTCATTTCTGCCTGGTTGGATTCTAATAACATTTTCATATAAAGACTCATAAGAGAATTTGGCCTATAACTATTAATTTCATTTTGAACTCACGTTTTACAAATTATCAGGTGGAAAATTTAAAAAAAAAAAAAAAGGTAACAGATTGATGCAGCTCCGCCTTGAAGTTGAGAATAGCAGGGAAGCTACATTTTATTTGTATGTATTTGTAAACACCATCTGTTGTATGCTCAGTCCGTGGTCCCGTGTTAGTGTGACTGACATTCGTACATATGAATAAAAAATGTTCGCGTGGTTCCTTGTATGAGCAGCGCCAACGATCTGGCGGTTAGCAAGAGGCGCAGGTAGTCCCTCAGTCCGTGTTCTGTTCTGTTGGCTGATTGTCCTCAGCACGGGTATGTCTGGTTGTCTTACCCTCACCGCGGGTATGTCCGGTAGAGTGGACTGGAGAACAGACTACGATGAGACTCATGACATCCAGGTAGAAGGTAGACTCACGACATCCAGGTATAAGGCAGACAAGTCTCCGACCTGACACAGATAACTGAAACGAGGCTGCAAGTGTGGCGTTGGATGTTTCACCTTTCTTGTACCTGTATGAACTCCCTGTAATTGCCAGCAGAGGGGGAACTATCTAGAACATTAAACCAGCCAGCAGAGGGGGAACTATCTAGAACATTAAACCACCCAGCAGAGGAGGAACTATCTAGAACATTAAACCAGCCAACAGAGAGGGAACTATCTAGAACATTAAACCAGCCAGCAGAGAGGGAACTATCTAGAACATTAAACCAGCCAACAGAGGAGGAACTATCTAGAACATTAAACCAGCCAGCAGAGGGGGAACTATCTAGAACATTAAACCAGCCAGCAGAGGAGGAACTATCTAGAACATTAAACCAGCCAGCAGAGAAGGAACTATCTAGAAAATTAAACCAGCCAGCAGAGGGGGAGCTATCTAGAACATGACACCAGCCAGCAGAGGGGGAACTATCTAGAACATTAAACCAGCCAGCAGAGAGGGAACTATCTAGAACATTAAACCAGCCAGCAGAGAGGGAACTATCTAGAACATTAAACTAGCCAGCAGAGAGGGAACTATCTAGAACATTAAACCAGCCAGCAGAGGAGGAACTATCTAGAACATTAAACCAGCCAGCAGAGAGGGAACTATCTAGAACATTAAACCAGCCAGCAGAAGAGGAACTATCTAGAACATTAAACCAGCCAGCAGAGAGGGAACTATCTAGAACATTAAACCAGCCAACAGAGGAGGAACTATCTAGAACATTAAACCAGCCAGCAGAGGGGGAACTATCTAGAACATTAAACCAGCCAGCAGAGGAGGCACTATCTAGAACATTAAACCAGCCGGCAGAGAGGGAACTATCTAGGTCATGAAACCAGCCAACAGAGGAGGAACTATCTAGAACATTAAACCAGCCAGCAGAGGAGGAACTATCTAGAACATTAAACCAGCCAGCAGAGGAGGAACTATCTAGAACATTAAACCAGCCAGCAGAGGAGGAACTATCTAGAACATTAAACCAGCCAGCAGAGGAGGAACTATCTAGAACATTAAACCAGCCAGCAGAGGAGGAACTATCTAGAACATTAAACCAGCCAGCAGAGGAGGAACTATCTAGAACATTAAACCAGTCAACAGAACAGGGTCTGTCTAGGACATGAAACCAGCCAACAGAACAGGGTCTGTCTAGGACAAGAAACCAGCCAACAGAACAGGGTCTGTCTAGGACAAGAAACCAGCCAACAGAACAGGGTCTGTCTAGGACATGAAAACAGCCAACAGAACAGGGTCTGTCTAGGACATGGAACCAGCCAACAGAACAGGGTCTGTCTAGGACATGGAACCAGCCAACAGAACAGGGTCTGTCTAGGACATGAAACCAGCCAACAGAACAGGGTCTGTCTAGGACATGAAACCAGCCAACAGAGGGGGACTTGTCTAGGTCAAGAAACTAGTCAGCAGAAGATGGTCTCCATGATCGTTTTTCTCACCAGATGTCGCGTTTCTTGCTGTGATTTGTTGTTATTGTATTACACAAACCTCACTTCGTGATAGGGAAAACTAACCAAACGCTTGTAACCACACAATTATAACCAGACGTTTGTAAACAGAAGCCTGTAACCACACACGTGTAACCAGACGTTTCCTGACAAACACCTGTAACCAGACGCTTGTAACAGACGCTTCTAGCCAAACACGTGTAACCAGACTCTTTAACCAGACGCTTTTAAAAGGTTCAAAGGTTCAAAATCAGACTCCGGCCTCATTGCATTCGGGATAGCCACGTATATGCCCCGCCGTATGCCGCAGCCTCCAGCCAAGAAAATGTCTGCTAATAGTTCCTGGCAAATGTTGGTTGCTTACGATGTGTTTTCTGGCACACAGTTCAGATTTCCTGCCAGCGCCCTTAACTTGTCCTAGCTCCAGCAATCTCTTCACAGCTACTTTGTTCTTCCATTGCCGTTCTTTATTTTCCTGCAGACTTTCCAATACGCTTTTAACTACACAAGTGTAACCACACACTTGTAACCAGACGCATGTAACCACACGCATGTAACCAGACACCTGTTAAACTGAATTTCGAATTCTAGTTTCCCAGCTCTCTGGACATAAATAGAAAAACAAAACTATGAGTGATCTGTCTGTTTTCTTACATTTTTGTCTGTCTTTTTCTTACATTTTTGTTGTTGTTGTCCTGTGCTTTGGAACTTCACTGAGGACTTCTTAGTTCTTGTTGTCCAGAGCATTTGTTGCATCTCTCCACAAGAACATGTCTGTTGCTTACAATTTCTTGATTATTTGTTTATTACTTCCAAGCAGCAACAACAACAACAACAACAACAACTACTGCTGATGCTGAAAAGTCAACACATAAAATGAAGCCACGAACTGTAGAAAAGATAACTGTACATGGCGTGAAGAAGAAGCTGACAAGGACGTCCATACATGTCAGGAAAAGAATTATAACGGTGCTATATAGAAGCAATTTTGTGCTTGTAAGACTTGCACAATAACAAACGTGTGTGATAACAGAAACGTGTTAGTATTACTAGCGACACTTTGTAGGTACTGGCGCTAGTAGCATGAGAAGGTTAATAATTAAACAGTTTGTTTCCACTCAGACAAGATTTTTTAGAATGATTATTTTTAATTTCCAACAAAACAAATTATGGCGAATAACTGTTATTCCCTTGGCCTGTGACGTTCTAGTTTGTAGAGTTTGCTCAACGAACGAACCTGCCTCGTACATGACAGCATTTACAGCCCTGCCAAACACGTGTAACCAGACTCTTTAACCAGACGCTTTTAAAAGGTTCAAAGGTTCAAAATCAGACTCCGGCCTCATTGCATTCGGGATAGCCACGTATATGCCCCGCCGTATGCCGCAGCCTCCAGCCAAGAAAATGTCTGCTAATAGTTCCTGGCAAATGTTGGTTGCTTACGATGTGTTTTCTGGCACACAGTTCAGATTTCCTGCCAGCGCCCTTAACTTGTCCTAGCTCCAGCAATCTCTTCACAGCTACTTTGTTCTTCCATTGCCGTTCTTTATTTTCCTGCAGACTTTCCAATACGCTTTTAACTACACAAGTGTAACCACACACTTGTAACCAGACGCATGTAACCACACGCATGTAACCAGACACCTGTTAAACTGAATTTCGAATTCTAGTTTCCCAGCTCTCTGGACATAAATAGAAAAACAAAACTATGAGTGATCTGTCTGTTTTCTTACATTTTTGTCTGTCTTTTTCTTACATTTTTGTTGTTGTTGTTGTTCTTGTAATTGTAACTAGTTTCCTGTGCTTTGGAACTTCACTGAGGACTTCTTAGTTCTTGTTGTCCAGAGCATTTGTTGCATCTCTCCACAAGAACATGTCTGTTGCTTACAATTTCTTGATTATTTGTTTATTACTTCCAAGCAGCAACAACAACAACAACAACAACAACTACTGCTGATGCTGAAAAGTCAACACATAAAATGAAGCCACGAACAGACAACTGTAGAAAAGATAACTGTACATGGCGTGAAGAAGCTGACAAGGACGTCCATACATGTCAGGAAAAGAAATATAACGGTGCTATATAGAAGCAATTTTGTGCTTGTAAGACTTGCACAATAACAAACGTGTGTGATAACAGAAACGTGTTAGTATTACTAGCGACACTTTGTAGGTACTGGCGCTAGTAGCATGAGAAGGTTAATAATTAAACAGTTTGTTTCCACTCAGACAAGATTTTTTAGAATGATTATTTTTAATTTCCAACAAAACAAATTATGGCGAATAACTGTTATTCCCTTGGCCTGTGACGTTCTAGTTTGTAGAGTTTGCTCAACGAACGAACCTGCCTCGTACATGACAGCATTTACAGCCCTGCCAGACACGTGTTGTGTGCTCTAGATCGTTGAGATCGCCTAGTTTCAGACCTAAGTATGGGCTCCCTCTAGCACAGCGGTTCTCATACCCTTTTGCTGCACGGGCCACATTTAAAAGTCAAACATTTTTGAGACCCACTAATAAAATGCGTTATATCTGCAAGGTATAAATCTAATTGTCTAAAGTATTATCTAATATTTTATCTCCATGTTTAACTGCGTATTCATTGCTACACAAAAGTTCTTGTTATTTGCCGTAAAGATGGCACTGTTTCCGGTTAGATAGCATGTCTACTCTGGCTGGAATAAAACAATTGCTGAGAATTATATTTCATTTCTGCTCTCTCGCAGAATCTACGCCGACTCTTCTCCAAAATGACATTGTCAAACTGCACGTTTCAGCAACACGGTCAGAGAGACGCCGGTGTCGCGCTTCAAAAGCGATGCCGTCTTTTTATGTACGTCACATTTCTGTTTGATGGTGGAAGAAACGCTGTCTAGACCATCCTTTCTCCAATAGCCACACTGCGGACATGCTAATAAAGCGACCAACAATTCTGCGGCTTGCATCCGTGCAGTCTGCCCCTAGGGCTTATGCACTGCATGAAAAATGTGGAATAATTTTTTATTGTACCTACTTTTTTTCTCTCTTTGTTTTTCTGCTTTGAGACTTCAGTTCGGCCCACAATACTCTCGCCGCCCATGGGCTGAGAACCACTGATCTAACATCCTTTGTTTGACACAAAACGTTGTCTGCACTATGTTTCCCACTGCCTCAGCTGGCCAGGCTTTAGACTTGTCAAGGCCAGTACAACCAAATTTATGGCCACAAACCAGAAGATTACGATCAGTTTTTCCTCCTGCAATTTGTTCTCTCTGTCACTGAAATAACACTTCAGGTTTAGCCTTTCAGATGCTGTTGTTGTTGTTTTGTATTGTTTTGTTTTCCTTGCCTGCTAGTTAGGGCTGTTTCGGTGATGCTGCAGACGGTGGTGGACTCACTATTGCATGCTCAGTGTCTTGGCGGAGTTGAGAAAGTTGCACAGAATTTGTTCCATTTCTATACTAAATAAATAAATGGTTAAGATTGGTTATTTCATCTGGAGGCATTCCAGTAAAATTAGGCGTTCCAGTAGAACTAGATGCTTTAGTAAAACTAGACGCTGGAGTAGAACTAGGCGCTTCAGTAGAACTAGGCCCTCCAGTAGAACTAGGCGCTCCAGTAGAACTAGACGCTTCAGTAGAATTAGGCGCTCCAGTAGAACTAGGCGCTCCAGTAGAACTAGACGCTTCAGTAGAACTAGGCGCTCCAGTAGAACTAGGCGCTCCAGTAGAACTAGACGCTTCAGTAGAACTAGGCGCTCCAGTAGAACTAGCTGTAGAAAGAGACATCTAGTTCTTTCTGTTAGCTGGGTAAGTAAGACCAGCCTGACATGATGCTGACCACGTGACCCTCTGGTCTAGTGTACTGACAAGTCAAGGTCACTGGCTTATAGGTAGATAAAGGTGTATGGTTCAGTTTTACAAGGTGGCAGAGGGAGTGAGTAAAGTGAGGAAAAAAAACGAATAGAACGTATGAGAGTAAGATGAGAATGTATAAATTAAAAACATACAACATCCGATATTTCGACGTCAGCCTTTTTCGAGGATTACATACACAAAAGAGACAAAAACGTATAATTAAACGAAAAACTTATCTTAATGTGGCATCCTCAAGAAGTAAGAAACACAGAGAAATGCGTGTCCACTTGACGAGGCATAGAGACCACAAGGGGCCACACAAAGGAAAAGCTGATAGAGCCACTCGTAAAGAGCAGGTGAAGAGAGAGAGGAAAATAGGTGGGGGAAGGGGGAAGCAATAGGAACATGACAGCTGCTAAAGGAGAAGGTGTCGAAAGGGGGGAGGGGAAGCGGAGAGATAATGAATGAAGAACATAAAAACCTGCAGGGAGAAAATGTGAAACTGCTGAATAGGATAAGACTCTATACCTATAGGTCGCCAGAAAAGAAGAGAAGGGGGCGAACTCCACTGTCACTCAAGACTCAGCTCCATTCCCAGCCAAGACTGAACTCCACCCTCACCCAATTCTAAACTCCACTCTCAATCAAGATTTAACTCCATTCCCACACAAGACTCAGCTACATTCCCAGCCAAGTCTTAACTCCACTCTCAGTCAAGACTTAACTCTACGCTCAGCCAAGATTTAACTCCACTCCCAACCAAGTCCCAGCTTCACGCGCAGCCAAGACTTAATTCCACTCTAAGCCAAGCCATAACTCCATTCTCACCCAAGACTCATCTCCACTCCTAGCCAAATCTTAACTCCACTCTCACCCAAGACTCAACTCCACTCACAGCCAAGACTTAACTCCACTCTCAGCAAAGACTTAACTCCACTCTCAGCAAAGGCTCAGCTCCACTCTCAGATAAGACCTAACTCCACTCCCATCCAAGACTCAGTTCCACACTCAGCCAAGACTTAACTCCACTCTCAGCAAAGACTCAGCTCCACTCTCAGATAAGACCTAACTCCACTCCCATCCAAGACTCAGCTCCACGCTCAGCAAAGACTTAAGTCCACTTTCAGCAAAGACTCAGCTCCACTCAGAACCAAAATCTAACTCCACTCCCACACAAGACTCAGCTCCACTCAGAACCAACAACCTAACTCCACTCCCACAAAAGACTCAGCTCCACGCCAAGCCTAGATTTAACTCCACTCTCACCCAAGTCTCAGCTCCACTCCCAGCCAAGACTTAAATTCACGCTCTGCTAAGACTTAATTCCACTCTCAGCCAAGACTTAACTCCATTCCCAGCCAAGATTCAGCTCCACTCTTAGGTAAGGCTTAACTCCACTCTCAGCAAAGACTTAACGTCACGCTCAGCCAATACTTAACTCCGCTCTCAGCCAAAACTTAACTCCATTCCCAGACAAGGCTCATCTCCACTCCTAGCGAAGAATCAGCTTCATTCTCAGCCAAGTCTTAGCTCCACTCTCAGCCAAGTCTTAACTCCACTATTAGCCAAGTCTTAACTCCACTCTCAGCCAAGTCTTAGCTCCACGATCCGCCAAGTCTGAACTCCACTATTAGCCAAGTCTTAACTCCACTCTCAGCCAAGTCTTAGCTCCACTCTCAGCCAAGTCTTAGCTCCACTCTCAGCCAAGTCTTAGCTCCACTCTCACCCAAGATTCAGCTCCACTCCCACCCAAAACTCAGCTACACTCCCAGTCTAGGGGAGAGAACCACTTGCCCGTGAAGAAGCTGTGTTGGTTGAGTGGTCTGTGGGTTGCTTGGTAGGCTGTAGCTGTTCAGGCCTTGCTACCACACACGCTTAACCAAGCTGGGACGTGAACGTGGGTCACGTGACTGGCTTATTATTGAACTTAGTCACTAGAGAGCTTTTCGCGGGACTTTTGGAGAGAGAGAACAGTTGTATGAAAGATACAGAATGGACGTATACGAAGTCTTCATCCACATACAAGTATGAGTGCTGAGAAAGTGATTAAACATGGAGATAAGATTTTTGAGCTGGACTTATGCTTGGATATGTTCTTCGATGTAAAGGTCTTTGCTAAGTCTCCATTCATGTCCGCCTAAATATTTGATTGTTTAGATGTTGTATGTTGAACTGTCACAACATGAGTTATCACACTAGTTGTATGCTGAACTGTCACTACTGACAACATGAGTTATCACACATACACACAACCACCAGGTTGAGAGGCAAACGTGTATATACGTGATTCAAACTCTGGAGCCTTATCACCTATCATAACTCTATAATCTGATGCCCTGTCAGAGTATGGTCAAGACCTTACAAATCCACCCTCTATCCACACCTATACGTGTATATCCTTTAAGAAGAATATGGAGGAAGAATTGTCTATATGTGTGCATGAGGACACCCGTTAATTTGTTGAGAACATTCTAAGTTTTAAACAAATCAGGATATGTTCATTTGGTAGAGTTTTGTACATGTAAATTAGTTAGAATCTAGGACACGTTAATTTGTTAGTGTAAACTGCTGTTATAATGTTGAGAGACCAACTATTTTCGAATCAGTTCTGGGTAGTAGAATATCAGCTCTGCTTTACCGCTGTTGGAAAGTCAGGCATTACTTGCTGAAAGTCAGACATTACTTGCTGAAAGTCAGACATTACTTGCTGAAAGTTGGACACTACTTGCTTAAAGTCAGACAACACTTGCTGAAAGTCAGACAATACTTGCTCAAAGTTGAACAATACTTGCTGAAAGTCAGACATTACTTGCTGAAAGTTGGACACTACTTGCTGAAAGTCAGACAATACTTGCTCAAAGTTGAACAATACTTGCTGAAAGTCAGACATTACTTGCTGAAAGTTGGACACTACTTGCTGAAAGTCAGACAATACTTGCTCAAAGTTGGACAATACTTGCTGAAAGTCAGACAATACTTGCTCAAAGTTGAACAATACTTGCTGAAAGTGCGACTATTAACTAGGCTGTGGCTGACGGCTGAGTTCCCCTGACCCAAGCACTGCACCGACTTTCCTGGCAAGTCAACAGCGCCGAACGCTTATCGTTTAATGGCCTTATTTAACCGCGGAACTCCAGTGAGACAGACACAGACGACACACTCAAGGCAGATACGAGTCTCTTGAGCAAATCTACGGCTATATACAACTGATACTGCGGACCGAGACAAGCGTGGAGAGCTGTTTGGCCGAGTCATCTGTGATAACACACAAAAAGAACTTTTATTTCAGCGTTTATCTCTGCGACTTTGGGCTACGTTTTCTTTGATTGTTGAAGACACAATAAATTTCACGATCCCACGATATCAAATGAAACAGGTCAGGGATTGTGAATGCGTCAGTTTATTAATGAGAAGCTAAAAGTAAAAGTAATGCCACCATAATGATGAGAAGCTAAAAGTAAAAGTTATGCCACCATAATGATGACAAGCTAAAAGTAAAAGTAATGCCACCATAATAATGTGAAGCTAAGATTAAACGTAATGCCACCATAATGAAGACAAGCTAAAAGTAAAAGTAATGCCATTATAATGATAAAAAGCAAAAAGTAAAAGTAATGCCACCATAATGATAAAAGCTAAAAGTCAAAGTAATGCCACCATAATAATGAGAAGCTAAAAGTAAAAGTAATGTCACCTAATAATGAGATGCTAAAATTAAAAGTAATGCCACCATAATTATGAGAAGCTAAAAGTAAAAGTAATGCCACGATAATAATGAGAAATTAAAAGTAAAAGTAATGCCACCATAATAATGAGAAGCTAAAAGTAAAAGTAATGTCACCTAATAATGAGAAATTAAAAGTAAAAGTAATGCCACCATAATAATGAGAAGCTAAAAGCAAAAGTAATGCTACCATAATAATGAGAAATTAAAAGTAAAAGTAATGCCACCATAATAATGAGAAGCTAAAAGTAAAAGTAATGCCACCATAATAATGAGAAGCTAAAAGTAAAAGTAATGCCACCATAATAATGAGAAGCTAAGAGTAAAAGTAATGCCACCATAATAATGAGAAGCTAAAAGTAAACGTAATGCCACCATAATAATGAGAAGCTAAAAGTAAAAGTAATGCCACCTTAATGAAGAGAAAGTGAAATTTGTTGCTCAAGCTGACTCTTCACTAAAGCTGGCTCCGCGTCAGTCTTCTCTCTCCAGTCTCCGTATTGTTGTAGAGAGTGTAACATTTAAGATAGTCCTCACCGTTTCTTGTTCTTCCTCTCTCTTTCACGCCCCTCCTCTCCCCTCACTCCCACTCCTTCTTTGGTGTCTAAACTCTCCGTGATATCACCTCCGACGTAATTTTGTACACACTGGGACTGATATTCACGTGAATTTATGTTTTGCTTAAAGCACCGCCAGACAGTTATTCTCCAGTTTCCCTGGCAGTTCCTCGCCACAAGTATCGAGTACCGAGTTTAACAGCAAGATTACCTGGAGCAACAAGAAGATGTTCAGTGCACAGTTATAACCTTGACATGTCTGATCATGCCGTTTCAGGAGAGAGAGAGAGAGGAACAAACTGAGATGAAGAGGGGGAGAAAGAGAATGAGAGAAGAGAGAAGGAGAGACAGAGATGTGATGGGAGGAAATTTATAAAGTGTTAAGGGAGTGAGAGAAGAGAGAAGGAGAGACAGAGATGTGATGGGAGGAAACTTATAAAGTGTTAAGGGAGTGAGAGAAGAGAGAAGGAGAGACAGAGATGTGATGGGAGGAAACTTATAAAGTGTTAAGGGAGTGAGAGAAGAGAGGAGAGACAGAGATGTGATGGGAGGAAACTTATAAAGTGTTAAGGGAGTGAGAGAAGAGAGAAGGAGAGACAGAGATGTGATGGGAGGAAACTTATAAAGTGTTAAGGGAGTGAGAGAAGAGAGAAGGAGAGACAGAGATGTGATGGGAGGAAACTTATAAAGTGTTAAGGGAGTGAGAGAAGAGAGAAGGAGAGACAGAGATGTGATGGGAGGAAACTTATAAAGTGTTTACACATCTAAAAGGAAAAGTTCCCGTTTCCATGACATTAAGACATGTTAGGGAGTACGGTGTTAGGTACCTATTTTCCATCACCTTGGGCACACGAAAGTCTGATGTTTACATATCTACTTTTAGTTTATATATCTACTTATCTATCTGGTAGTTTATATATCTGTTTATCTATCTGGTAGATTATATATCTACTTACCTATCTGGTAGTTTATCTGTTTACTTTTCTGTCTCGTAGTAAATATATCTACATATCTATGTCGTAGTTTATATAGTCGTATATACTTTTCTATGTCGTAGTTTATATAGTCGTATATACTTTTCTATGTCGTAGTTTATATAGTCGTATATACTTTTCTATGTCGTAGTTTATATACTCGTATATACTTTTCTATGTCGTAGTTTATATATCTGTATCTCGAAGTAAATATATCTATTTATCTATGTCGTAGTTTATATACTCGTATATACTTTTCTATGTCGTAGTTTATATAGTCGTATATACTTTTCTATGTCGTAGTTTATATAGTCGTATATACTTTTCTATGTCGTAGTTTATATAGTCGTATATACTTTTCTATGTCGTAGTTTATATAGTCGTATATACTTTTCTATGTCGTAGTTTATATAGTCGTATATACTTTTCTATGTCGTAGTTTATATAGTCGTATATACTTTTCTATGTCGTAGTTTATATACTCGTATATACTTTTCTATGTCGTAGTTTATATATCTGTATCTCGAAGTAAATATATCTATTTATCTATGTCGTAGTTTATATACTCGTATATACTTTTCTATGTCGTAGTTTATATAGTCGTATATACTTTTCTATGTCGTAGTTTATATAGTCGTATATACTTTTCTATGTCGTAGTTTATATAGTCGTATATACTTTTCTATGTCGTAGTTTATATAGTCGTATATACTTTTCTATGTCGTAGTTTATATATCTGTATCTCGAAGTAAATATATCTGTTTATCTATGTCGTAGTTTATATACTCGTATATACTTTTCTATGTCGTAGTTTATACACGATAGATATCTCGCAATTTAATATCTATATATCTATTTCGTAGGGTAGACCAAAAGAGACATGGAGCGGAACAACAGAGAGGATGTTGATCAATAGAGGGCTTACTTGGGCAAGAGCGGGAAAAAAAGGCGAAGGACAGGCATTTGTGGAAAACTCTTGCGGAAGTCCCATGTGCCCTGTGCACTTAAGGTTCAGAAAGAGAGAGAGAGAGAGAGAGAGAGAGAGAGAGAGAGAGAGAGAGATCTGTTTCGTAGTTTATCTACTTACCTATCTCGTAATTTATATAAATAGACAACTTGGAAGTTCCCCCCACCCCCCCCCCCCCCGGAACAACTGACTTAAGAACACATTTTCTTTGTGAGACAGGGAACACAGTTTGCTTAAAAAACGCTGACCTACTTCTGTAGCCCAGAAACTTGTAGCAATCAACACTAATTGTAATTGTTATTTTTGTAAAATGTAATGCCAGGTTAGTGGAAGGATGGGGACATGGAGATCTCTGGCGGGGATGAGGAAAATCTGGTGTGAAACCAATGAATCCAAGACGTGACATGCCTATAGGTCTTTACAACAATGGCTATCAGAATGATGCAAACAAAACAAAGCCAGCAGACTGTAGGTGTGTGGGGGATGGGTATCGTTGAAGCGATCATCAGATTCCTCATCCCAGAGTCGGAGTGTCTCTGTGGAACTGTCTCAAAGCTGTTGGGACTGACGTGGAGAAGGGGCTTAAGTACAGCCACCACCACACCACCACCACCACCACCACCACCACCACCAATCATCATCATCATCATCATCATCATCATGTGCCGTGTCGACTCTCCAGAGTACACGATCCTTCATGCAAGCCATCAGCTCAGTTGGTGATCTCCTCTCACACCATCTCGTCAGACTGTCCAGTATCATTTCTTTTTCTTCCCCTTGCTCTTCTTCCTTCTATTTTTCCTGTTGTTATAATATTTTCAATGCCCCCTCTTCTCATTGCGTGTCCTATGAAAGTACATTGTCTCTCTTTTATTTTTGTTTGAAAAGATTTTTTTGTCTCTCCAGCTCTTCTCATACATTCTTCATTAGTTATTTTTGCTGTCCAGGGGATTCGCAACATTCTTCTAATAAACCACATTTCTGCTGCTTCCAATGATTTTTGTGCAGACCTGACCATTGTCCATGATTCACTTCCATATAACAAGATAGGTTCAATATAGCATTTTAGGACTCGTTTTCTAACATTCATTGATAAGGATGTGTTGGCTAATATGTTTTTCATTCTCTGAAATGCAGTCTTTGCTTGGCCTATTCTGTTCCTAATTTCTGTTCTGCATTTCCAATCTGAAATTATTACTGCTCCAAGGTATTTGAATTTCTGCACCTGGTTTAGAATAGTTCCGTTTAATTTTATACTGCATTTTGGTGGATTCTGTTTCTTAGATATAATCATGTTCTCTGTCTTTTTTATGTTCAAAGTAAGGCCTTTTTGTTCACTTCTATTGGCGACTTTATCAAAGAGGTTTTGCAGGTCTTGTTGGTTCTCAGCTATCAGTACTGTGTCGTCAGCATACCGAAGGTTGTTAATATTGTATCCTCCAATTTTTATGCCTGGTTCTGTGATGATCGTTCTTAGAATATTCTCGCTGTACAGAGAAAAAAAGGTCTAGAGATAGTACACATCCTTGTCGCACCCCTTGTTTTATAGGTTGATATTTTCCAATTCTATTTTCAACTCGAATTGCTGCTTCCTGCCGCCAGTATAGATGTTTTACAATCCTCAGGTCTTTGCCGTCTATATTGATGTCTTCAACCATTTTAATAATCTCATTGTGTTTCACCTTGTCAAATGCCTTGGTGTAATCAATGAAGCATAAGTAGAGATCTTTCTGTACTTCTAAAGCTCTTTCTGTTAGTGTTCGTAAAGCATAAATGGCATTGTATGTTCCCTTTCCTTCAACAAATCTGTTCATTTGCTATTTCCATTTTTATCTTTTTCCTTGTTCTTCTCATATAATTGTCAGAAGTAGCTTCGTTATGTGACAACTTGGAAGTTCCCCCCACCCCCCCCCCCCCCGGAACAACTGACTTAAGAACACATTTTCTTTGTGAGACAGGGAACACAGTTTGCTTAAAAAACGCTGACCTACTTCTGTAGCCCAGAAACTTGTAGCAATCAACACTAATTGTAATTGTTATTTTTGTAAAATGTAATGCCAGGTTAGTGGAAGGATGGGGACATGGAGATCTCTGGCGGGGATGAGGAAAATCTGGTGTGAAACCAATGAATCCAAGACGTGACATGCCTATAGGTCTTTACAACAATGGCTATCAGAATGATGCAAACAAAACAAAGCCAGCAGACTGTAGGTGTGTGGGGGATGGGTATCGTTGAAGCGATCATCAGATTCCTCATCCCAGAGTCGGAGTGTCTCTGTGGAACTGTCTCAAAGCTGTTGGGACTGACGTGGAGAAGGGGCTTAAGTACAGCCACCACCACCACCACCACCACCACCACCACCAATCATCATCATCATCATCATCATCATCATGTGCCGTGTCGACTCTCCAGAGTACACGATCCTTCATGCAAGCCATCAGCTCAGTTGGTGATCTCCTCTCACACCATCTCGTCAGACTGTCCAGTATCATTTCTTTTTCTTCCCCTTGCTCTTCTTCCTTCTATTTTTCCTGTTGTTATAATATTTTCAATGCCCCCTCTTCTCATTGCGTGTCCTATGAAAGTACATTGTCTCTCTTTTATTTTTTTTGAAAAGATTTTTTTGTCTCTCCAGCTCTTCTCATACATTCTTCATTAGTTATTTTTGCTGTCCAGGGGATTCGCAACATTCTTCTAATAAACCACATTTCTGCTGCTTCCAATGATTTTTGTGCAGACCTGACCATTGTCCATGATTCACTTCCATATAACAAGATAGGTTCAATATAGCATTTTAGGACTCGTTTTCTAACATTCATTGATAAGGATGTGTTGGCTAATATGTTTTTCATTCTCTGAAATGCAGTCTTTGCTTGGCCTATTCTGTTCCTAATTTCTGTTCTGCATTTCCAATCTGAAATTATTACTGCTCCAAGGTATTTGAATTTCTGCACCTGGTTTAGAATAGTTCCGTTTAATTTTATACTGCATTTTGGTGGATTCTGTTTCTTAGATATAATCATGTTCTCTGTCTTTTTTATGTTCAAAGTAAGGCCTTTTTGTTCACTTCTTTTGGCGACTTTATCAAAGAGGTTTTGCAGGTCTTGTTGGTTCTCAGCTATCAGTACTGTGTCGTCAGCATACCGAAGGTTGTTAATATTGTATCCTCCAATTTTTATGCCTGGTTCTGTGATGATCGTTCTTAGAATATTCTCGCTGTACAGAGAAAAAAAGGTCTAGAGATAGTACACATCCTTGTCGCACCCCTTGTTTTATAGGTTGATATTTTCCAATTCTATTTTCAACTCGAATTGCTGCTTCCTGCTGCCAGTATAGATGTTTTACAATCCTCAGGTCTTTGCCGTCTATATTGATGTCTTCAACCATTTTAATAATCTCATTGTGTTTCACCTTGTCAAATGCCTTGGTGTAATCAATGAAGCATAAGTAGAGATCTTTCTGTACTTCTAAAGCTCTTTCTGTTAGTGTTCGTAAAGCATAAATGGCATTGTATGTTCCCTTTCCTTCAACAAATCTGTTCATTTGCTATTTCCATTTTTATCTTTTTCCTTGTTCTTCTCATAATAATTGTCAGAAGTAGCTTCGTTATGTGACATGAGAGGCAGATAGTCATGTGGTCATCACATTCCTTTGCACCCGGTTTCTTTGGTAGTGCTATAAATGTGGATTTAAGCAGGTCACTGGGAATATAACAACTGTTGTAAATGTCATTCAGTAACTTGATTATTATTTTTTATTCCTTTTTCCTCTAGCGCCTCTATTTCGTCTACTGTTATATTATCAGTCCCAGTCGCTTTTCCTTTCTTCATGTGTTTGATGGCATCTATGATTTCATCTTCAAGTATTGGTGGTCCATCACAGTTTTCAATATCTGGTGTTAATTCTGGTCTTTCTCCTCCATATAGCTCACTGATGTACTCTGTCCACCTGTCCACAATGTCTTCTTTTCCCATTAATATTTTACCTTTTTTTTATTTCAGGCATCCTGTGGTATATTTTGTTTTCCTGCCTGTGAGTTCACTAATTCGTTTGTGCATATTTTTGTTGTCTTTATTATGAGAGTCCTCTATCTGTCTGCACTGTTCATTTAACCACACTTTCTTTGCTTCTCTGCATTTGCGTCTTATTTCTTTATTTATTTTGCTATAATTTTTGTGTTATTTTTACTATTCCTTCTCTTGTCCATTAGTCACAAGATGTTATTTCTCATCTATTTATTTTTAGGGGCTTCTTTTTTCGGTGGTGTTATCTCCTTAACAGTTTGGTGGATAGAATCTCTTAACATTGCCCATTATTCATCTATACTATTTATCTTTGCTATTGCATTGTATCTATTTGTTATAATAACTTTGTATTGTTTTCGCAGTTCTTGGTCATTTTTAAGGAGTTATGTATTCAGTTTGATGTTTCTCACTTTTCTGCATGCTTTCTTTAGCTTTATTCTAATTTTTCCACACAGTGGGTCATGGTCACTATTGCAGTCAGCGCTTGGCATGGTTTTTGTTGTCAGTAATGCATTCCAGAATCGTTTGTTGATTAATATGTAGTCTATCTGGTTAAGTCTTTTTGCTGGGATGCACCATGTTGCCAGTCTTCGGGGATGTTGTTTAAACCAGGTGTTTCCTACAACCATGCTATGTATTCTTGCCCATTCAATTAATTTACTAACTCTGTCATTCCTCTCCCCCAGTCCATAGTCACCAACAATGTCTGAAGTTCTTCCTTTACCAACTTTGGCATTAAAATCTCCTATGACTATGGTAACTTCAGGTGACTTTGTGTGTTTTAGTGCTATCTCTATGTCATTATACAATAGCTGTACATCTTCTTCAGAACTATCAGATGTTGGAGCGTACACTTGTATAATATTTATGTTTATTGGTCATCCTTCAGTTGGGCTAGCAGGACTTGGTCTGAGATGTTCAAATATCCTACAACTGTCCTTGCTGTTTGTTTGTCAAATATTACTCCTACTCCTCGTTCGTGTTTCTCACCTCCTGAATATATTATTGTATATTTATCAGAGTTTATCTTTCCTGCACCTAACCTCACTCATTCCTAATATGTTGATCTTCATCCTTTCCATTTCGATTTTTACATTTTCTAATTTTCCAGCCTGGAATAAAGTTCTAACATTCCATGTTGCTATTTTGAACTTGTTAGTTTTGCCACCAGTAGCTTGATGACGATCTGGCCTCACCTGTGGCTCGTGAGCTGCCCTACCGGACAAGATTGTTCCAGAGGAACATCCATTAACGTCGTTCATGACAAATCTATTACTCTGAATAAGCATAATTGTTCTTGGGAGCTACAACAGTGGTTTCCCGTTGCCTTCTGTCGGTTTGTGTACGGACTCTCCGCTAGCCTTTGGACTCCCTGTCCTACCCGCAAGGCAGCGGGAGCGAGAGGTTTTAAGGCGCCTCTGACCCGCCTGGTATTCCCTTCACTGAGCACCTGATGCACTTTATAGGAGTAGTAGAGCCACCTACTACCCCACCTCGTTCTCTGAGTCTACCGCCAGTTGGTCCGCGCCTGCTTATTTGGGTAAATCCTTATTCACAGGGATCCTCCATATCTGGAGGACTTTGACCATCCGCCACCTGTGACGCGCTGGGTTGGGGATGGTCGCCCCACCCAGTGTTTCCGGCGACTGGAAAACAAAGTTTTGGCCAGGCTGGCCTCCACCACCGTCTCCATGGCAGTCCCAGCAAGACCACAGTCTGCCCTAGCAAGGAAAGACCGCAGTCTGCCCTAGCAAGGAAAGACCGCAGTCTGCCCTAGCAAGGAAAGACCGCAGTCTGCCCTAGCAAGGAAAGACCACAGTCTGCCCTAGCAAGGAAAGGTGCTGAAGTAGGAGGTACCCAGTTAAAAGATGCTGAAGTAGGAGGTACCCAGTTAAAAGATGCTGAAGTAGGAGGTACCCAGTTAAAAGATGCTGAAGTAGGAGGTACCCAGTTAAAAGATGCTGAAGTAGGAGGTACCCAGTTAAAAGATGCTGAAGTAGGAGGTACCCAGTTAAAAGGTGCTGAAGTAGGAGGTACCCAGTTAAAAGGTGCTGAAGTAGGAGGTACCCAGTTAAAAGATGCTGAAGTAGGAGGTACCCAGTTAAAAGATGCTGAAGTAGGAGGTACCCAGTTAAAAGGTGCTGAAGTAGGAGGTACCCAGTTAAAAGATGCTGAAGTAGGAGGTACCCAGTTAAAAGATGCTGAAGTAGGAGGTACCCAGTTAAAAGATGCTGAAGTAGGAGGTACCCAGTTAAAAGGTGCTGAAGTAGGAGGTACCCAGTTAAAAGGTGCGTGGCAAAATCAGGGTACCACATATTACCGCTAATGGCGTACGAAGAAGGAGAGGCTTTTTTTTCTTTTATACGAGTAGTTTGTCTCTGTTTCATTGTTTTATACTTTCTATCTGTCTCATTATTTACATTTTCTCTCCGTATGTTTTACACATTCTGTTTCATTGTTTTATAATTTCTCTTTGTTTCAGTGTTTAATACTTTCTCTCTGTCTCATTGTTTTATACCTTCTCTACGTTTCACTGTTTTATACTTTCTCTGTCTCATTGTTTTATGGTAGCTCTCTGACTCATTGTTTTATACTTTCTTTCTGTGTCGTTGTTTTATATTTCCTCTCTGTTTCACTTTTTTATACTTGCTCTCTATCTCATTGTTTTATACTTTCTCTCTGTCTCATTGTTTTTTTTTTTACTTTCTCTCTATTTTCATTGTTTTATATTTTATTTCTGTTTCATTGTTTCATATTTTCTTTCTGTCTCATTGTTTTGTATTTTCTCTGTTTCACTGTTTTATAATTTATCTGTCTCATTGTTTTATACTTCCTCTCTGTCTCATTGTTTTTTTACTTTCTCTCTATTTCATTGTTTCATATTTTCTTTCTGTCTCATTGTTTTGTATTTTCTCTGTTTCATTATTTTATACTTTCTCTCTGTATCATTGTTTTATATTTTCTAGCTGTTTCACTGTTTTATAATTTATCTGTTTCATTGTTTTATACTTTCTCTCTGTTTCATTGTTTATGCTCTCTTTCTGTCTCATTGTTTTACATTTTCTCTCTGTTTAATACCTTCTCTCTGTTTAATTGTTTTATATGTGCTCTCTGTGTCACTGTTGCATACTTTCTTTCTGTTTCACTGTTTTATACTTTCTCTCTGTCTCATAATTGTATACTTTCTCTCTATCTCACTGTTTTATGCTTTCTCTTTCTTTGTTATACTTTCTCTCTGTATTATTGTTTTATATTTTCTCTCTGTTTAATTGCTTTATATTCTGACTCTGTTTCATTGTTTATACTCTCTTTCTGTGTCATTGTTTTATACTTTCTTTCTGTTTCATTGTTTTATACTTGCTGTATGTCTCACTGTTTTATAGCTTCTTTCTATTTCACTGTTTTATACTTTCTCTCTGTTTCACTGTTTTATACTTTCTCTCTGTTTCACTGTTTTATACTTCATCTCTGTCTCATAATTTTATACTTTCTCTCTGTATCATAGTTTTATACATTCTCTTTTTTTCATTTTTATACTTTATCTCTGTCTCATTGTTTTATATATTCTCTCAGTTTATTTGTTTTATACTTTGTCTCTGTTTAATTGTTTTATACTTTGTCTCTCTTTCATTGTTTTATACTTTCTCTCTGTTTCATTCTTTTATATATTCTCTCTATCTCAGTCTTTTATAATTTCTCTCTGTCTTTTTGTTTCATATTTTATATCTATCCTACTGTTTTCTAATCTCTTTCTTTCTCTCTTTCTCTGTCGCTCTGATTGTTTTATAATTTCTCTCCATCTCACCGTTTTATACTTTCTCTTTAACTTACTGTTTTATCTATCTCACTGACTTATAATTTTTTTTATCTTACTGTTTTATACCTTCTCCCTATCTCACTGATTTTCTCTCTTTCTTACTGTTTTGTACTTTCTACTCAATGATCTTTACTTACTTTTTGTCCCTGTGTTTTATACTTTCTCTCTGTCTTACTGTTTAATACTTTCTCTCTGTTTCACTATTTTATACTTTCTCTCTGTTTCAATGTTTTATACTTTCTCTCTGTCTCACTGTTTTATACTTTCTCTCTTTTTCACTGTTTTAGACTTTCTCTCTGTCTCACTGTTTTATACTTTCTCTCTTTTTCACTGTTTTAGACTTTCTCTCTGTCTCACTGTTTTGTACTTTCTTTCTGTCTAATTGGTTTATATTTTCTCTCGGCCTAATTGTTTTATATTTTCTCTCTGTCTCATTGTTTTATACTTTCTGTCTATCTGACTGTTTTACACTTTTTCTATACCTCAAGGTTTCTCTCTCTTTCTCTCTCACACACTCTATCTAAGACATACACACAAAGTACACAAACACACCATCATGTTTTTACACTTTTTCTCTATCAGTTTTACACTTAATCTAATAGTTTCAGTTTCCCTCTCTCTCTCTCTCATACTCTTTCTTTCTCTCTCTCTCTTTCTTTCTGTCGCTCTCTATCTATACTATAAATTTACACTGTCTCTCTAATAGTTTTACACTTAATCTTATAGTTTCACACACTCTCTGTCTCTCACTCTCACTCTCACCCTCTCTCTCTCTTTCTCTCTCTCTCACTATATCATAAATTTACACTGTCTCTCTAACAGTTTTACACTATCTCTCTAACTTATCTCTCACACTTCTCTATACTATAGCACGACTCATTGTTTTCTCTTCTCTTATACATTTATATGAGGCGGATGCACTTTAAAGTACACTAGAAAACACAGTAAACAAGTACAAATTATAACACAGAGCCAAAAATTACGAAGTAAAAAAAAAACGGAACCAAAACTTACAAATCAGAGGGAAAAAAAAGACGAAGCATAAGATAGGCTATCAGAAACAAGTAATCTAAGAAAAGAGCAGATGTAAAGAGCCCTTGACTTGGCCAGGCCGACTTGCAGGCTGTGGGAACCAAAGATATTTGTCTGTGTTTGTGATAAAATTGTCTGATTTATTTTCAGCTCAGTTACTGACTTCACGTCACGTGGTTCGTTCTGCCAGAGTGTGTGACAGGCTGTGTGCTAACAAAGACTCCGCTATAGAAGAGTCAACAAGCAAGGCCTGTTTTCATGCATTAATTATGTCACTCAAGTGCTTCAGATGTAGCGATTGAAGATTATTTTCCATTCAAATCTGATTTGAGATCAGGAAACTTGTCGGTTATCACCGTATTAAAATTACAGCCCACCACTTCCAGAAGAAAAACAAATTATTGACCTGTCTTCAGACCTACATCTCAAGGCATTGAAACGTAAATGTGTTAATGTGACAACTTCCTGGACTCAAATTTGTGGACAGATTATCTTGCGGGGAGTGACAAAAGTAGCTAAAGTACTTCTTCCTTGTCAGTCAACCTACTTGTATGAAGCTGCATGTTTTGCTCAGTTGTGTAGAGAGAAAGTACAGAAACTGTTTGCTAGTAGAATTCGAGACTGTCTGTGGTTTGTGTGAAGCCACATATTCAAAGACTAGACAGCGAAATCCAAGCACACAGTTCCCGTGAATATTTTCAAATTCTAACCACTGAATTTTATCAATATATAGTATTTAACTAACATGGATGCAACCTGTATATATGTAATCGGAATGCATGTAATCAGTATGTATGTAAGTAACGAGCACTTATGTAACCAATAAACTGTATTTAAATATATTTTCTATTCCAGTTTTATGTGAAGCATGGTCCATGAATACAGCGAGAAATGGAGGCCATGGAAATGTGGTTCATAATAAGGAAGTTGAAGGTACCATGGACAGCTAAGAAAACCAATGAAGAAGTCTTAAGAGAGGCTGGAGTTAAAATACAAATTACAACAAAGATGAGAAGCAGACAAGCGAGATTTGTAGGAGATTTTCTGAGAAGAGGAAAATTGGAACACATTGTGGCAACCGGGAAAAATGAGGGAAGAAGAGACAGAGGAAGAAAGAAAGAGAGAGAGAGAGAGAGAGAGAGGGAGAGAAGTTACTGGATGGGCTGTCAGTGTGGTTAGGAAGAAAGTCACCGGCGGATCTCATAATTAAGTCTAAAGATAGGGAATTGTTGAGAGAAATGATCGCCTACGCCACGCCACTTGCTTGACTGACTGATCCCAGTTATCTAGTCATCCAAAAACTAAATAACAACTAGTGCTGTTGAAGATGGCAGTGTTCATCTTTAGAAGACAATGAAGGTTGTAGTAGGGCGCTGTGATAGTAAATATAAGCTGACAGTGGGCGTCTTGTATGTAGCTTGAGAAGTGGTCCATGGATGTAAAAAACTTGAGAATCACTGATGTAGTGGATGTCCAGTAAACAAAGTGGCAAGAAACATGGCTGAGTCCTTCACTAAACTTTCACTAAAGATGAAACATACAGAACAAGGAGGAGAATGTTTGCTACAAGATGTCTGAGCCCAGACTCTAAACATTATCATTGTTTGTACATACACACTAAACATTATCAATGTTTGTATAGACACACACTCTAAACATTATCAATGTTTGTATAGACACCCACTCTAAACATTATCAATGTTTGTACAGACACACAGTCTAAACATTATCAATGTTTGTACAGATACTCACTCATACATACACGCACTCTGAACATTATCAATGTTTGTATAGACACACACCCTAAACATTATTAGTGTTTGTACAGACATATATCATAAACATTATTAGTGTTTGTATAGCTGTACATCCTAATCTCTCAGCCTATTTTTGAGACTGTATTTGATCTATATCAATGTCCTCTCTCTTCCTCTTTCTCCTACTCCTCCTCCTCCACGAGAGAGAGAGAGAGAGGAGAGAGAGAGAGAGAGAGAGAGAGTAGTTTTTCCCCTTTTACCATAAACTTTCATTGAAGCTTTTCTAAACTGTGACATAAAGGAAACACTGGCAAAAGACCATGTAAGTCGATATCAAATTATAAGGTATATTCTCAGTGCTATGTAAAAAGAAGAAAAGAAAACTGTCAATTCCCAGAAAGACACTAAATCCGTTTCTCAGATGTTTCCTTTGCCTTGAAAGACTTGGAATTTTATTATTGAAGTACCCAAAATAAAACTATTGTACATGAGACCAGATTCTGTGCTGAAAAAGAAAACAATTTAAACCCAGTCTAAAAGAAAAGAACAAATCATAGAATAAAATATGATAAAATAACTTGGTAGAATTATTTATGTGCTTCATCAAGTTCACTTCAATAACTTCCTTCTCGAACCGTTTCTTCCTCGCTCATTGTTTTGCCATCAACAAAATCCCCCGGCGATCAAATCTTACCTTGGAGTTGCAGCTCATTTGAGGCGATCGATCGATGCAAGTGTTAAATCACCTTCACTTTCATCTGTTTTCAAAAGGCGGTATTATCGACCTTCACAGCAAATCCACACATCAAAGGAGTTGGCAGTCTTTGATGTTTTAGTTGCCAACTTGGGGTATAAGCTGTGTATCGATTCTCGTATTTGCTCTCTTGCCTGGTTCTTGTGTCACGTGGGCTAGTTTGTCGTATTCTGAGGGGAACAGACTTCACATACAGAAGAGTGCACTTCTAATTATAGAAGTTGTTTTCGTGGACTCAGGGTAAAGAAGGTGAAGTTGTGTGCGTTTGTGGGGGGGGGGGGGGGGGGGGGGGGGGGGAAGGCGTCTTGACCTGCCGTTTATGTGACCGATAGACAGACCAGCTATAGAAAATCATAAATGTTATACACAAGATTCATTCACTCATTCAGCTTTCCGAGCCATTGCAACTCATTACTGCAGAAAAAACGAGTCTCCATTCCTCTCTGTTCTTAGTCTATTGTATAGAAGATGATATAATCTATATCGTGTTATATAGAAGATGATATAATCTATATCGTGTTATATAGAAGATGATATAATCTATATCGTGTTATATAGAAGATGATATATGCAGGAAACTCTCTACCGTATATATCGTGTTATATAGAAGATGATATAATCTATATCGTGTTATATAGAAGATGATATAATCTATATAATAGTTATATATAAGATGATATATAGGCTATATAGAAGATCATATAGGTTATATAGGAGATCACAAGGCTATATAGAAGATCACATAGGTTATATAGGAGATCACACAGGCTATATAGAAGATCACATAGGTTATATAGGAGATCACACAGGCTATATAGAAGATCACATATGTTATACAGAAGATCATAAAGGTAAATTGAGGTATGGTTAAGTTTTACCAAAAAATAGAAAGAGAACAAAGTGGACAGTAACAAGAATGGCAGAAAGTAAGACGAGCTCATGAAATGAAGGTCACACAACAATCAAATATTTCACAAAAACCTTTTTCAATTATCACACACAAAAACCTGTTTCAGTGATCACACACACACAAACCTGTTTCAGTGATCACACACAAAAACAACACAACAGATAAAAGCGGGAAAAATAGAAGAAAACTTCAAACACTTAGATGGAGAGAAAGATGCGTACAAAATACAGCCAGATAGACGTAGGTAAGCACAAAGTGGAAGCAGGCAATCGGCTGAGAAATGAGATAAAGGAACGATGAAAAACAGTACCAGATGGTAAAAAACACGGCGCTATGATTCTATTGGTCCCACCATGCTCCAATCGGACAATTATGGTCTAAAACAAAAGCCAACCAGATGACGCAGATAAAAACGAGAGAGTAAATAACAAGGGGAGGGGTGGATAAAGGAAGGCTCAGGATGAATAAAGATCTCTGGAAGAAGAAGACTGCTTGCTTAGGATGCATAGAGAAGGAAGCTATCACAGCCTTCTGTTGGGGAGAGAAGAAGGGTAGAGGACTGGAAGATAAATTTATAACAGAGGTCGGCGAGAATGAGAACATCCAGAGAATGGGACTAAGACAAGAAAGCTGGGTAACAATGGCAGAAATAGAAAAGGTAACAGTTAGGTAGAGTAGTTCAAAGAGAGTTGAATTTGTTGTTAATTCTAGCTGGGCGAAGACAGCCAGTTTGGAAAATAAGGCGTTATTCTAGAGCTTTCCGAGATAGTTGATCCGAAGAACAAGAGCGGACTACTGTGTCAGAATTGTGACACAATTGTGTACTCGTTAAGTAATAAAACTAATCCTACTTTTTTTCTAGTTTATACATTTTAGAGCTTTCCGAGATCGTTCATCCGAAGAACAAGAGACAGAATTGTCCCGTTTGAAGTGGCGGTCTTAACAAAAATGTGTGGAGACCAGTATCGGTGCCTTCTTGTGTACTTCCTTCATTTCACTTATAGAAAATTAGAGATGCTATATAAAAATCATAAATGTTATACATAAAATCATAGTTGTTACGTATAAAACCATAACTGTTATAAAGAAAATCATAGCTGTTATACACAAAATCATAGTTATTATGCAGAAAATCAAGAATGTTACATGAAACACCATATATAGATCACTCAAGTCGGACGGGAGATAATTCAGTCTGTGCGGAAGAACACAGGTTAGAGGGAGATAACCAAATAAAAACCCGCGAAGATCGGGAAATCCCGTAAGTTCCAAGATGGCGGATATAGAGAAAGTGAAAGTTCTTGTTGTGGGAGATTCAGGTCTGTATACACTCCTAGCACCAAGTTATGGCACTTTTATAAGTCAGGTTAGCAGTTCTTTAATTTGATTTTGATATTTAACAACAGGTAAGATAGTCATTACGTTTTCTTCTCAGAAAATGTCCTATAAATCTCACTTGTCAGCCTCTGATCTTTGCTGTAATTTGCCCTTTAACCCCAGCCTCTCTTAAGACTTCTTCTTAAGACACACACGTCCACTGTTACAGAACATCATTTGCTGATGATGTGGCACACACACGTCCACTGTTACAGAACATCATTTGTTGATGATGTGGCACACACACGTCCACTGTTACAGAACATCATTTGTTGATGATGTGGCACATACTTCTTCTTCTACAGAATATAAGCTGTTGACAATTTGGCACATACATTGTCTCCTACAGAATTTAAGCTGTTGACTATGTGGCACAGACACATCATAATGCTTTCATGACAGTGTCATCTAGTACATGAATCCAGGACATTTAGACACAGGACATTTAGACACAGGACATTTAGACACCTGGACATTTAGACACAGGACATTTAGACATCTGAACATTTAGACACAGGACATTTAGGCACAGGACACTTGGACACCTGGACATTTAGACACAGGACATTTAGACACAGGACATTTAGACATCTGAACATTTAGACACAGGACATTTGGACATCTGGATAGTTAGACACAGGACATTTGGATGTCTGGATAGTTAGACACAGGACATTTAGACATCTGAACATTTAGACACAGGACATTTAGACACCTGAACATTTGGACATCTAGATAGGTAGACACAGGACAGACACCTGAGGATTTAGACACCTGTACATTTGGACATCTGGATAGTTAGACACAGGACATTTGGACATCTGGATAGTTAGACACAGGACATTTGGACATCTGGATAGTTAGACACAGGACATTTGGACATCTGGATAGTTAGACACAGGACATTTGGAGATCTGGATAATTAGACACAGGACATTTGGACATCTGGATAGTTAGACACAGGATATTTGGACATCTGGATAGTTAGACACAGGACATTTGGACATCTGGATAGTTAGACATAGGACTGACACCTGAGGATTTAGACACCTTGACATTCAGCACTGACTGTGAACTGCTGAACATAAATTTTGTCAGTTCTTTTTACTAGCTGAAACCCTACATCTCTCTGAAATTTCATATTTGTTGCTGGTCAAGACCCTACTTCAGATCTCTTTCATTGGAAGAATGTGTTTTAAACAACATCATGGACAACACTGACAATCTCATGTAGAGAATAATAAAACTTGTCTTAGCTGTGAACTTGTCTTAACTGTGAACTTGTCTTAGCTGTGAGAAATGATTTTAAGAATATACAGGTGTGCCTTGCATAAAAGTGGTGCACTGTAGTGTGCTTTGCTAATATGGTGCTATATTACTTTTAGTGCATTCTTTGCTCTTACATATTTGTTTTCAACAGTGACACACATCAGATGAATAATAAAATAAGAGGTTAAAGTAATGTAAGAGAATAAAATAAGAGGTTAAAGTAATGTAAGAGAATAAAATAAGAGGTTAAAGTAATGTAAGAGAATAAAATAAGAGGTTAAAGTAATGTAAGATAATAAAATAAGAAGATGGCTGCAAGACATCACTGACAATCTGCAAATGGATGCAGCAGCAGCAGGCCATCTTGCTCACAACCGAGAGGCCTATAGGAGTGCTGTTAGGGAGGCAAAGTTCCGCAAGGGACATGCAAATCAATGAATGAATGAGTGAATAAAATAAGAAGTTAAAGTAATGTAAGAGAATTGAACTTGTTCATTTACTTTATGTTGTAAAGAATCTGATAATGCCAAAATGTCATTTAAGAAAGTAAAAGACATTCACTTGATCAACAGAAAGATGAAATTTAAGGGAGATAAAGTAGGGTCATGACCAGTGACAGAAAGTTTGAAACATAAATTATAATTGACCAACAATGTAAAGTTAAAAATTTAGGGGTGGTGAAAAAGAGCTTGACTAGTGATTGAAGTGAAGGAAGTGAAAAGAAAGACCTTACTCTGAACATCAAAAAGACAGAGACTATGGTTATATCTAAGAAACAGAATCCACCAACATGTAGTATAAAATTAAATGGAATTATTCTAAAGCAGGTGCAGAAATTCAAATACCTTGGAGCAGTAATAACTTCAGATGGGAAATGCAGAACAGAAATTAGGAACAGAATAGGCCAAGCAAAGACTGCATTTCAGAGAATAAGAAACATATTAGCCAACACATCTTTATCAATGAATGTTAGAAAACGAGTCCTAAAATGCTATATTGAACCTATCTTGTTATATGGAAGTGAATCATGGACAATAGGAAAGTCTGCACAAAAATCATTGGAAGCAGCAGAAATGTGGTTTATTAGAAGAATGTTGCGAATCCCCTGGACAGCAAAAATAACTAATGAAGAATGTAGGAGAAGAGCCGGAGAGACAAAAAAATCTTGTAAAACAAAAATAAAAGAGAGACAGTGTACTTTCATAGGACATGCAATG
Organism: Achatina immaculata; assembly: GCA_009760885.1. Classification (NCBI taxonomy): domain Eukaryota; kingdom Metazoa; phylum Mollusca; class Gastropoda; order Stylommatophora; family Achatinidae; genus Lissachatina; species Lissachatina immaculata. Next base: position 30,126,200 of record CM019692.1, on the reverse strand, counting down.
AGAAGAGGGGGCATTGAAAATATTATAACAACAGGAAAAATAGAGGGAAGAAGATCAAGAGGAAGACCAAGAGAAATGATACTGGACAGTCTGACGGGATGGTGGGAGAGGAGATCACCAACTGAACTGATGGCCTGCATGAAGGATCATGCACTCTGGAGAAGCATAATACCCAGCGCCAGTCGGCACGGCACCTGATGATGATGATGATGAGTGATTGAAAGTTGAAACTTAGGAGAAATGAAGTAGGGTCATGACTAACAAGAAAAAGTTAAAATTTAGACAGATAAAAGATAGCAGAAATGGGAGTTTTGCTCTTTTAGTGGGTGTCCAATTGCCTGAGTATCTAATTGTCCTGGGTCTAATTGTCAAGGCATCTAATTATCCAGGTGTATAATTGCCAAGGCATCTAATTGTCAGGTGTCTGATTGTCCTAGTATCTAATTATCCAGATGTCTAATTGTCAAGGCATCTAATTATCCAGAAGTCTAATTGTTTAGGAGTTCAATTGTCAAGGCATCTAATTGTTCAGACATCTAGTTGTCAAGGCATCTAATTGTCAGGATTTGAATTGATGTCTCACTGTCTGGGAGCCTAATTGTCCAAATGTTTAATTGTTTGGTGCCTATTTGCTTAGTTGTCTGATTGTCCAGTGTCTAATTATCTGGTGCCTAACTGCCTGGGAGTATATTTGACCAGGTGTCTAATTGTCTGGTGCCTAACTGCCTGTGAGTATATTTGACCAGGTGTCTAATTGTCTGTTGCCTAACTGCCTGGGAGTATATCTGACCAGGTGTCTAATTGTCTGTTGCCTAACTGCCTGGGAGTATATTTGACCAGGTATCTAATTGTCTGTTGCCTAACTGCCTGGGAGTATATTTGACCAGGTGTCTAATTGTCTGTTACCTAACTGCCTGGAGGTCAAGACCCCCTGGCACATATGTCTGGCACATCCTTGGTTGCCTGAGTGATTGGTCAAGCCCTGCTGACATTGTGTGGTGAAAATATGGAGAAGCAGAAGTCAAATAGTTTTATGAAGTCAGCTGCCACAGGCCAAGACCAGATATGTACCATGTCAGAAACCTCTAAGACAGTCATGTAATGTCCTAACAGGCCAAGACCAGATATGTACCATGTCAGAAACCTCTAAGACAGTCATGTAATGTCCTAACAGGCCAAGACCAGATATGTACCATGTCAGAAACCTCTAAGACAGTCATGTAATGTCCTAACAGGCCAAGACCAGATATGTACCATGTCAGCAACCTCTCAGACAGTCATGTAATGTCCTAACAGGACAAGACCAGATATGTACCATGTCAGCAACCTCTCAGACAGTCATGTAATGTCCTAACAGGACAAGACCAGATATGTACCATGTCAGAAACCTCTCAGACAGTCATGTAATGTCCTAACAGGACAAGACCAGATATGTTCCATGTCAGCAACCTCTCAGTCACGTAATGTCCTAACAGGACAAGACCAGATATGTACCATGTCAGCAACCTCTCAGACAGTCATGTAATGTCCTAACAGGACAAGACCAGATATGTTCCATGTCAGAAACCTCTCAGACAGTCACGTAATGTCCTAACAGGACAATACCAGATATGTTCCATGTCAGAAACCTCTCAGTCATGTAATGTCCTAACAGGCCAAGACCAGATATGTTCCATGTCAGAAACCTCTCAGATAGTCACGTAATGTCCTAACAGGACAAGACCAGATATGTTCCATGTCAGAAACCTCTCAGACAGTCATGTAATGTCCTAACAGGACAAGACCAGATATGTTCCATGTCAGAAACCTCAGACAGTCATGTAATGTCCTAACAGGACAAGACTAGATATGTTCCATGTCAGAAACCTCTAAGACAGTCATGTAATGTCCTAACAGACCAAGACCAGATATGTTCCATGTCAGAAACCTCTCAGACAGTCATGTAATGTCCTAGCATCAGAGACTTTTGAGAAATTGTTTGTTAATCTGATCACCCAATAAACAGTAAAAGTACATAGAACTGTTGTGTATGTGTTGTTCTCTAAGCTCTTAAGTTGAATGTTACAGACATGTAGAGGGTCTAGCTAGAGACTGGTCCGACCTGGTGGTATAAGCTTTAATCCTTTCACCTGAAGTTGATGTGAGCCAGCTAGGGTCTAGCTAGAGACTGGTCTGACCTGGTGATATAAGCTTTAATCCTTTCACCTGAAGTTGATGTGAGCCAGCTAGGGTCTAGCTAGAGACTGGTCTGACCTGGTGATATAAGCTTTAATCCTTTCACCTGAAGTTGATGTGAGCCAGCTAGGGTCTAGCTAGAGACTGGTCTGACTTGGTGATATAAGCTTTAATCCTTTCACCTGAAGTTGATGTGAGCCAGCTAGGGTCTAGCTAGAGACTGGTCTGACCTGGTGATATAAGCTTTAATCCTTTCACCTGAAGTTGATGTGAGCCAGTTAAGGGCAACATTGCCACCATCAACTGTCCAGAACTGAAGACACAGACACTTTGTATGTCCTATGTTCAGACTTGAGGCAGTGTTAATTTTGATATTTCTTCATCTCAGGTGTTGTATAAACTTAAGTGAAAATGTTGATTTACCTGTCTCAGGTGTTGTATAAACTTGAGTGAAAATGTTGATTTACCTGTCTCAGGTGTTGTATAAACTTGAGTGAAAATGTGATTTACCTGTCTCAGGTGTTGGCAAGACATGCTTGGTTCATCTGATCTGTCATGGTGAGCCTTGTTATGCTCCGACTGCAACCATTGGCTGCTCTGTGGAAGTCAAGGTAAGAGATTTAATTTAGCTCAGCTGACACTTCTTAATTGTGGATGTTCATTCCTTCCTTTGTCTTCTCTCCAGTTTCTTCTGTCTGACATCTTCTAGTGATGGTTCACCATGACTTGACTGCTCTACACATTATAAGATGAGATTTTGTTACAGATATCACATTGTATGCACACTGTGAGACCAGGCATGCTATCAACATGAAAGTCTTAGGAACTCCAGGATCCATATTTTCTAAAATATTCCATTTCTTGATGTACGCAAGTAGAAAATCCAGTGTCAGAGTTTGTGTACTGTGTTGAAGTTTGTATATGTTTTACAGTAATCACAAGTACAAAAATTTGTGCAAGTTTATGATTGTTTTACAGTAATCTCAAGTACAAAAAATGTTTATTCTGTCCAAGTTTATGATTGTTGTTCCTTCCATATCCCAGTTGCATGAATACAGAGCTGGAACACCTGCCGAAAAAGACTTCTTTGTGGAGTTGTGGGACATTGGTGGGGCTGCAAGCCATGCTAACAGCAGATCAATATTTTATCACCAGATTCATGGTTTGTAGCCTTTTTTTTTTATGTAGCATCTCACTACAACAGCAGACTACAGGCTGTTACAACAGCAAAATACAAGCTGTTACAACAGCAAACTGCAAGCTGTTACAGCAGCAAGCTATAAGCTGTTACAACAGCAAACTACAGGCTGTTACAGCAGCAAGCTATAAGCTGTTTCAACAGCAAACTACAGGCTGTTACAACAGCAGACTACAGGCTGTTACAACAGCAAACTACAGGCTGTTACAACAGCAAACTACAGGCTGTTACAACAGCAAACTACAGGCTGTTACAACAGCAAACTACAGGCTGTTACAACAGCAAACTACAGGCTGTTACAGCAGCAAGCTATAAGCTGTTTCAACAGCAAACTACAGGCTGTTACAACAGCAAACTGCAAGCTGTTGGTAGCTGACTCAGTGGTGAAGATGTTGTGCCAAGGGTATGATACTGAATGAGAGATGGGCTAAGATAGTTTTCTGACATTCTTAGAGCAGATGAAAGGTGCTGGTTTCTTATCAAGCTCCACTACCATGATAACACGTAGCAGCCTTGTTTTGTTGATTACTTTCTAGTGTCACAGTTGCCTGATCAGCACTTTGAGGCAACAGAGCATTGTGAGAGGCAGAATGTTGAAATGTGGTTTCTGAGGAACTTTGAATCTTGCGTTTCTTTATAAAAGTGTTGATATAGAGATCACATTTTTATATATGTGATCTTAAATCAGTCCCACATTTTTAAAACAAAAACTGATACTAGTATCACTGTATGTTCTTGTTACATGATCTATCTTTAGCACTGTATGTTCTTGTTACACGATCTATCTTTAGCACTGTATGTTCTTGTCACATGATCTATCTTTAGCACCGTATGTTCTTGTTACATGATCTATCTTTAGCACTGTATGTTCTTGTCACAAGACCTATCTTTATTACTAGATGTTCTTGTCACATGACCTCTCTTTATCACTATTTGTTCTTGTCACATGATCTGTCTTTATCACTATGTGTTTTTGTCACATGACCTATCTTTATCACTGGATGTTCTTATCACATGACCTATCTTGATTGTCTTCTTGATCACAGAGCTAGCTAAGACTTCCTGCAAGTGATGATTACAGTGATTGATGATGATGATGATGATGAAGTTGATGACAGATGACTGTCATGGCTCATCTGATGGCCTGGAGAGTACACAAGAAGAGGGGAAAATACTCTCTCATTGAGCTGTAGCTCCAGGTTTCTTGGCAAACTCCACAACAGAGATCATGTTGATCCATGCCTAGTTGGTCAGGCTAAAGTAACACAACCTGTTTCTAGGGAATGCTGTCAGCAAGAGAGTATCCTTATGTAGACAAAACTGGGAGTATCTTCTGTAAACAAGACAGGGAGTATCTTGTGTAAGAAAGACATGGAGTATCTTATGTAAACAAGACAGGGAGTATCTTGTATAAGAAAGACATGGAGTATCTTGTGTAAACAAGACAGGGAAGCATCTTATGTAAACAAGACAGGGAGTATCTTGTGTAAGAAAGACGGAGTATCTTGTGTAAGAAAGACAGAGTATCTTGTGTAAGAAAGACAGGGAGTATCTTGTGTAAGAAAGACATGGAGTATCTTGTGTAAGAAAGACAGGGGGTATCTTGATGGCCATGATATAGGGGATGCCTCCATTCTCAGACTCCTTCACTTATCTGTGTGAAAACAGAACGATTCACTCCAAGTGCAACATAAATGTTGCATGAACATTAACACAATTTGTTTTGAGTCCCTTGTTGTGTTGTTGTTGCTGTTAATGTTGCTGTTAAACTGTTGTGCTGTTTCAGAGACGCTACATAGACGATGGCATTGGGATCACATCAATGCCAGAGGAAGACCTCAACAACTTTATCAGTTTTGTTAAAGAATACAATCCTGTCATTTCTTTCACCTCTCATATCTCTGCTACTTCCGCTAACTTTCTTGACATTGCCGTCACTATCGGCCCTTCCGGGCTTACTACTTCTGTCCACTATAAACCTACAGACTCTCACAGCTACCTCCTGTACTCTTCCTCCCATCCCAGATTGTGTAAGGACTCTATTCCTTTTTCCCAGCTTCTTAGGTTGCGACGTTTGTGTAAGGAGGATTTGGATTTCCAGGATCAAAGCCACAAATTACTAGATTTCTTCCATCAACGCGGCTATCCAGACCACGTTCTCTCGTCATCTTGGAACCGCATTAGCCACATATCGCGGCAACAAGCCCTCACCCCTAAACCGCACTGTAGCTTGGACAGAGTGAAACTAGTACTCACGTACCACCCTCATAGCTTGGCAGTTAAAAACATACTGTTTCGCCATCTCCACCTCCTCCAGACCGAGCCTGAGACACGTGAACTTTTTGGGGAACCCCCATTGGTGGCTTACAGACAGGACAAGAACCTCAGGGACCTTTTAATTCGTAGTCATCTTAAGACAGATGACACTTTTTATGGTACCAGACGTTGTGGACGCCGTAGATGCAACACTTGTCCGTTTGTTGTCAAGACCAGCCAGATTTCTTTCCCTAAATCCACGTTATCAGTACAGGAGGGTTTCACCTGCACTTCACGAAATGTCATTTATGTTATCATGTGCAAACGCTGCAGTTTGAAGTACATAGGGGAAACTGGCTTACGGTTAGGAGATCGATTTCGCCAGCATCTCAGTGATATTTCTAAGAGGGCCTGGACACCTGTGGCTAAACATTTTTGCCTTGGTAACCACAGGGGCAAACAAGACATTTCGGTTAGTGCGATCCGCTCTTGTTCCGCAGATGTACGATCTCGGAGGGTCCTAGAACAGCGCCTTATTTTCCAGACTGGCTGTCTCCACCCAGCTGGAATTAACAATGTCTTCAGCTTTCTGTAACTTCTTTATTTTTCCACTGGCCTTTTTTATACTCTACTTTCTTTCTCTATGCTACCCCTCCCTACCACCATCCTATTTCCTTCTCTGCCAACATATTGGTCTTGTCCCATTCACTAGTTTTACATTTCCTCCCTGTAGGTGTTTAAGTTCTTCATTCATTATCTCTCGCGTCCTCTTTTCTCTCCCCTCCCCCCCCCCCCCCCCCGACACTTCTAGCGGCTATCATGTTTCTATTGCCTTCCCCCAACCCCTTTCTCCCACTTGTTCTCCTCCTCTCTCTCTCCGCTTCTTCGCTATGATTGGCTATATCGGGAATCTTTTGTCTGTAGGCAGCGTCCTCCTCCTTCTTCCACACACATTTCCGTTTTACTGAGTGCAAGACGCTTCAGATAAGTTATATATGTTGTATTTCGTTTTGTATGTATCCTCGAATAAGGCTCACGCCGAAATATCGGATGTTGTATGTTTTTCATTTATACATTCTCATACTTTATATTTGTTTTTTTCTCACCTTGCTCACTTCCTCCCTCACTTTGTAAAACTGCACCATACACCTCTATCTACCTTATTTATATTAACAAGTTTTACTGCAGTCGCCATCCCTTTTTGCTGTTTCAGAAAGTGACACGATATCTTGTGTTTTTGATGTTGACAGGAATAATCCTGGTCCATGATTTGACCAACCGCAAGTCACACCAGAACTTGAGAAAATGGCTGGTAGAAACTCTTAGCAAGGACGACTTGAAGCAAAACGCCGGGTGAGCTTGTCTTCTTCCATCCTCCTTCACTTTAGTTCCTGCCCTCTGTTTCTTGTGTTTTCTTTCAGTTTCTGTGATGGTGGCTGATGTCTGGAACATGCTTGCCTGGAACCTGTTCATTCAAAATATCTTCTTAACAACTAATACTGTTGATGTAGTTTCTGTGAGTGGCTGACAGAGCAGATAGTCTCAGTCAACAGATGACAGAGCAGATAGTCTCAGTCAACAGATGACAGAGCAGATAGTCTCAGTCAACAGATGACAGAGCAGATAGTCTCAGTCAGTAGATGACAGAGCAGATAGTCTCAGTCAGTAGATGACGGAGCAGATAGTCTCAGTCAGTAGATGACGGAGCAGATAGTCTCAGTCAGTAGATGACAGAGCAGATAGCTTCAAACACCTCTGAGAAAGAGAGTTTGATTACGATGTACTTGTGTATGGCTAGCTTACACATAAACACAACACTGACCTGGAGTATTACATTGGTTACTTGTGTATGGCTAGCTTACATATAAACACAACACTGACCTGGAGCATTGATTACTTGCAGTCATTTATTTCCTGCACATGTTTAGTGCCCGAAGAAGAAGAAGCAGACCACGTGAAACTCTAAAGAGGACATTGTTAAGAGAGGCCGAACTAATAGTGCATAAAATCCCTTGATGAGGTTGAAAAGCTCACCGAAAACAGGACAAGTTGGCGAAATTGCAAATTGGCGAACTATCTTGCAAGCCTTATGTGATGTTTAACGGCACGGGAAGGATATAAGATATATAAGACATGTCTAGTGTGTGTTTGTCAATTTTATTCTGTGAAATAGTTGTATATTTCTCTTTGATATGAGGTCTCTTTTACTGTTGATGTGTTGGCTTATCTTCCTAGTCACATGTGACTTTGATATGTTGACTGATCTCCCTAGTCACATGTGACTTTGATATGTTGACTGATCTCCCTAGTCACATGTGACTTTGATATGTTGACTGATCTCCCTAGTCACATGTGACTGATATGTTGACTGATCTCCCTAGTCACATGTGACTTTGATATGTTGACTGATCTCCCTAGTCACATGTGACTTTGATATGTTGACTGATCTCCCTAGTCACATGTGACTTTGTGGTTGATGTGTTGACTGATCTCCCTAGTCACATGTGACTTTGTGGTTGATGTGTTGAATGATCTTCCTAGTCACATGTGACTTTGATATGTTGACTGATCTCCCTAGTCACATGTGACTTTGTGGTTGATGTGTGAATGATCTTCCTAGTCACATGTGACTTTGATATGTTGACTGATCTCCCTAGTCACATGTGACTTTGTGGTTGATGTGTTGACTGATCTCCCTAGTCACATGTGACTTTGTTGTTGATGTATTGACTAATGTCCCTAGTCACATGTGACTTGTTGTTGATGTATTGACTAATCTCCCTAGTCACATGTGACTTTGTTGTTGATATGTTGACTGATGTCCTAGTCATATGACTGTTGATGTATTGACTGATGTCCTAGTTACATGAAACTTTGTTGACATATTGACTGATCACCTAGTTACATGAAACTTTGTTGATGTATTGACTGATCGCCTGATTACATGAAACCTTGATGTATTGACTGCTAGTTACATGAAACTTTTTTGGTGTATTGACTGATGTCCTAGTTACATGAAACCTTGTTGATGTATTGACTGATGTCCAAGTTATATGAAACCTTGTTGATGTATTGACTGATGTCCTAGTTATATGAAACCTTGTTGATGTATTGACTGATCTCCTAGTTATATGAAACCTTGTTGATGTATTGACTGATGTCCTAGTTATATGAAACCTTGTTGATGTATTGACTGATGTCCTAGTTATATGAAACCTTGTTGATGTATTGACTGATGTCCTAGTTATATGAAACCTTGTTGATGTATTGACTGATGTCCTAGTTATATGAAACCTTGTTGATGTATTGACTGATCTCCTATCCAGGTTTGACTTTGACCCAGAACAGTTTGCAGGCAATCAGATCCCAATTCTTGTGATAGGAACCAAAGCTGATTCAGCTCAGACACTCAGAGAGAAAGCCACGCCCAGAGCTTCCTCCGTCGCTGAAGAGTGTGGAGCGGACGAGTTCAACCTGGTAGCATGTTTCTTCTGGCAAAATATTTGACTAATAGAAGCTGTCTGCTGGTGACATGTTCTGACAAAATATTTGATTAGTAGAAGCTGTCTGCTAGTCACATGTGACTTTGATATGTTGACTGATCTCCCTAGTCACATGTGACTGATGTGTTGACTGATCTCCCTAGTCACATGTGACTGATGTGTTGACTGATCTCCCTAGTCACATGTGACTTTGATATGTTGACTGATCTCCCTAGTCACATGTGACTTTGATATGTTGACTGATCTCCCTAGTCACATGTGACTTTGTGGTTGATGTGTTGACTGATCTCCCTAGTCACATGTGACTTTGTGGTTGATGTGTTGACTGATCTTCCTAGTCACATGTGACTTTGATATGTTGACTGATCTCCCTAGTCACATGTGACTTTGTGGTTGATGTGTTGACTGATCTCCCTAGTCACATGTGACTTTGTTGTTGATGTATTGACTAATGTCCCTAGTCACATGTGACTTTGTTGTTGATGTATTGACTAATCTCCCTAGTCACATGTGACTTTGTTGTTGATATGTTGACTGATGTCCTAGTCATATGACTGTTGATGTATTGACTGATGTCCTAGTTACATGAAACTTTGTTGACATATTGACTGATCACCTAGTTACATGAAACTTTGTTGATGTATTGACTGATCGCCTGATTACATGAAACCTTGATGTATTGACTGCTAGTTACATGAAACTTTTTTGGTGTATTGACTGATGTCCTAGTTACATGAAACCTTGTTGATGTATTGACTGATGTCCAAGTTATATGAAACCTTGTTGATGTATTGACTGATGTCCTAGTTATATGAAACCTTGTTGATGTATTGACTGATCTCCTAGTTATATGAAACCTTGTTGATGTATTGACTGATGTCCTAGTTATATGAAACCTTGTTGATGTATTGACTGATGTCCTAGTTATATGAAACCTTGTTGATGTATTGACTGATGTCCTAGTTATATGAAACCTTGTTGATGTATTGACTGATGTCCTAGTTATATGAAACCTTGTTGATGTATTGACTGATCTCCTATCCAGGTTTGACTTTGACCCAGAACAGTTTGCAGGCAATCAGATCCCAATTCTTGTGATAGGAACCAAAGCTGATTCAGCTCAGACACTCAGAGAGAAAGCCACGCCCAGAGCTTCCTCCGTCGCTGAAGAGTGTGGAGCGGACGAGTTCAACCTGGTAGCATGTTTCTTCTGGCAAAATATTTGACTAATAGAAGCTGTCTGCTGGTGACATGTTCTGACAAAATATTTGATTAGTAGAAGCTGTCTGCTAGTAACATGTTCTGACAAAGTATTTGATTAGTAGAAGCTGTCTGCTAGTAACATGTTCTGACAAAATATTTGATTAGTAGAAGCTGTCTGCTAGTAACATGTTCTGACAAAGTATTTGATTAGTAGAAGCTGTCTGCTAGTAACATGTTCTGACAAAGTATTTGATTAGTAGAAGCTGTCTGCTAGTAACATGTTCTGACAAAATATTTGATTAGTAGAAGCTGTCTGCTGGTGACATGTTCTGACAAAATATTTGATTAGTAGAAGCTGTCTGCTGGTGACATGTTCTGACAAAATATTTGATTAGTAGAAGCTGTCTGCTAGTAACATGTTCTGACAAAGTATTTGATTAGTAGAAGCTGTCTGCTAGTGACATTTACACAGCCCACCCAAGAATTCAGAATAATGCTATAATTGTACTATTTTTTTTATCTAAAAACCAAATGAAGAAACAGAAACAATTAAAATATATACAAGTTTATTCAAATGTATAAATTAAGCTCATCAGTTGTCAGCCCTTACCAACTGTTTATATTTTAAAAAGTCAGTAGCTCAACTGTATCAACTTTCTGACTGCTCAGTAGCTCAACTTTCTGACTGCTCAGTAGCTCAACTTTCTGACTGCTCAGTAGCTCAACTGCATCAACTTTCTGACTGCTCAGTAGCTCAACTTTCTGACTGCTCAGTAGCTCAACTTTCTGACTGCTCAGTAGCTCAACTTTCTGACTGCTCAGTAGCTCAACTGCATCAACTTTCTGACTGCTCAGTAGCTCAACTGCATCAACTTTCTGACTGCTCAGTAGCTCAACTTTCTGACTGCTCAGTAGCTCAACTGCATCAACTTTCTGACTGCTCAGTAGCTCAACTACATCAACTTTCTGACTGCTCAGTAGCTCAACTGCTTCAACTTTCTGACTGCTGTTTTTAGCCATGTCAGTATTCCCAGATGCTGAAAACACTCACTTGCTATGCTTGTGGCTTACATGGACATGGCTCATGTTTCAGGAAAGCTCTCATTCTCTTGAAGTATAAAGCATTTTTATTTCACCAGATAAGAGAGTCCTTTATTCCACATACAGGTTCTAACAGATACCGAGACAGTTCATCCTTACTAGACATGGATCGAGATGGAGAACGTTTGCAGTTTTTAGTCAAAAGTTGCTCAAATGAATGTGTTTATATTCATTTTTGAGAAGGGTCCTAAGTTTAATGCACTCATTTAACAAAATCAGTTGATTGTGAATTTTCCAGAAACTTTCATTTGCTGCAGCTGTCTTTTGTCCACCAGTCGGGAACATGAGTTCTTTAAATCTGGGATCAGGAAAAGTTGTAAACATGGAAGGAAGCTTTCAGCTTGATGATGTTTTTCTTTTTTTCTAATTTGTTTCGTAGTACAGTCACTCTCTGGTGTCCAAGGTAGTCTATACATAAAACTGACATCAACAACTTGATGATGTTTTTCTTTTTTCTAATTTGTTTCATAGTACAGTCACTCTCTAGTTTCAAAGGTCTGTAGTCTATACATAAAACTGACATTAAGAAACAAAATAATGACAAGAACTAACTTGGTAGGTATAATCTGGCAGCACATCACACCTGGTCCACTGTTCCCAGCTATCATTACTAGCCTGTGCAGGATATTTTCATAATAGTTATGGTCTTGCTTATAAATTAATTCAGATTTCTTTTCATAGTTTATGAAGAAAAACATTATGTGATGTGTTTGTGTTATTTCACATGTTACCAGTGGTCTGTTCTTAACACCCATATTAGAACAACAGCAAAAGTTCCATTTTACCAGTTGTTCTATGTGGTCAGAGTGTAGTTTGATACTTGTGGTATATTATAATATTTCATCTACTTGTGTAAAAAAATAGATGATGTTTGCAATATACAATGTATAAAAACAGTTTAAATATATAACATAAAAACAGAGTTGACAATAAATAACATATAAAAACAGAGTTTAAGCTGAGATGGACATCTAGAGTGACCAGCAATAGCCTGGCTGTCAGCTGTTTAAACTGAGATGGACATCTAGAGTGACCAGCAGTAGCCCAGCTGTCAGCTGTTTAAACTGAGATGGACATCTAGGGTGACCAGCAGTAGCCTGCGTACCATACAAAGATTTCCATCAGACAGTCAGAAGTGTAGAGATGTTGTTTGTCGGACTGTCAGTGTATGGGATGCTGGTTGCTTTGTTGATCAGACTGTCAGTGTATGGGATGCTGGTTGCTTTGTTGATCAGACTGTCAGTGTATGGGATGCTGGTTGCTTTGTTGATCAGACTGTCAGTGTATGGGATGCTGGTTGCTTTGTTGATCAGACTGTCAGTGTATGGGATGCTGGTTGCTTTGTTGATCAGACTGAGAGTGAAAGGAAGAAGCAGTGCACCAGAAAGAAAAGTTTATAGATTGACATGTCAGTTCTTGACACAAAGTTCACAAAGAAGATGAAAGTTGTGTACATACGATGGTGGCTTATAGATAAGTCATGTTAATAGAAAGGTCACATAAAATGACAGCTTACAGGTCAGTCAAATTAGCCGCTGTAACATAATAAATCTTTTTTGTAGGACAGCTTACAGGTCAGTCAAGTCAGCTGCTGTAACATAATTAATCTTTTTTGTAGGACAGCTTACAGGTCAGTCAAGTCAGCTGCTGTAACATAATTAATCTTTTTTTCAGGACAGCTTACAGGTCAGTCAAGTCAGCTGCTGTAACATAATTAATCTTGCTTACAGGTCAGTCAAGTCAGCCGCTGTAACATAATTAATCTTTTTTGTTCAGGACAGCTTACAGGTGAAGTACCTGGCCCCGGGATCCACAAATGCTGTAAAACTGTCCAAGTTTTTTGATAAGGTACTTGCTTGTTCTGCTCATGTTCACTGAGTTTTCACATGTAGAAAGTGGCTGTGAGTCTGTGCCAGTGTAAAGTGAAGTTTATCATAGTCAGGATATGAGAGAAGATGTCTGTTGTAAGTCTGTGCCAGTGTAAAGTGAAGTTTATCATAGTCAGGATATGAGAGAAGATGTCTGTTGTAAGTCTGTGCCAGTGTAAAGTGAAGTTTATCATAGTCAGGATATGAGAGAAGATGTCTGTTGTAAGTCTGTGCCAGTGTAAAGTGAAGTTTATCATAGTCAGGATATGAGAGAAGATGTCTGTTGTAAGTCTATGCCAGCATAAAGTGAAGTTTATCATAGTCAGGATATGAGAGAAGATGTCTGCTGTAAGTCTGTGTCAGTGTAAAGTGAAGTTTATCATAGTCAGGATATGAGAGAAGATGTCTGCTGTAAGTCTGTGCCAGTGTAAAGTGAAGTTTATCATAGTCAGGATATGAGAGAAGATGTCTGCTGTAAGTCTGTGCCAGTGTAAAGTGAAGTTTATCATAGTCAGGATATGAGAGAAGATGTCTGTTGTAAGTCTATGCCAGCATAAAGTGAAGTTTATCATAGTCAGGATATGAGAGAAGATGTCTGTTGTAAGTCTGTGCCAGTGTAAAGTCTTCTTCTTCTTCGTTCACTTCTACCACCAAGACCGCCCTTTGATCCCACTGAATTTACGCCTGTGGTCCTTGTTAAGTCCTGTGGTCCCCGAAAGGACCACGCGAGATCCCCGAGAGGACCACAAGACGTTCAGAGTATCGTAGAGCTTGTGCCTATATTCCTGGTGAGTCACAGAAGCGGGATTGCGTGACACTGTGGTTTTTGTTGCTCCAGTTTAGTCTAGAGTTGGACTTTCTCACCAGAAAACCTCGAGTGTTTTGAGATACCCTTGTATCCCCGCCGGGTGAGAGGTGGTTGCTCATCTAGTCCAGTGTTGGACTTTCTCACCAGAAAACCTCAGCGTGATTAGGATACGCATACATCCCCGCCGGGTGAGAGGTGGTTGCCTATCTAGACTGCCCTGGTCCAGTGTCTCCGACTTCAGCATTTTGTGATCGTGGCCATTACCCTTCCTAGTTGTTACCAGAATGGAGCTTTTGTCCAGGAGGATGAATCCTCTCCACTAGTGACTTCCACTCCTTGGTTGAGCCGGTTTAGGCATATTATCCCAGTATGGGCGTGTTTGGGACGTGACCGACCTCTAGAGTAGTGGTACCGTGACATGCCTAGCCATCAAGTTTCACCCCTGGTGTGTGCCGATTTAGGCATGTTTCACCAGTGTAGGTGTATTTCGGACGTGGCCGGCCTCCAGAGCAGAGGGGCCGTGGTATGTGTAGCTCTTGCAGCGTTACTACTGGATATACTTTATCCTTTCCTTCACCTTTTCCCATCGGCGCCGCACAGCAACCCTATTTTTTTTTCCGCAGTTTCTTCCTTGACCAGGAGGAGCTTCACTCCACGCGCGGCATTGGAAGAATCTCGCCAGCAGTGTCTTAACCTCTGGGTTAAGCCAGTTCAGGCATTTCACCTGATATGAGTGCACTTAGGATGTGGCCGACCTCCAGACCAGAGGTGCTGTGATTTGACTGTTTACTCCGGTTTATCCTTTCTACCACCATTTCCGCAGTGGTGCCGCACGGCAACTCCATTTGCACCTTTCTTCACTGGCCGAGAAGAGCGCCACTCCATGCACGGCAGCTGAAGAATCTCACCAGCAGCGGTAGATGAGCTACCAAACATGCCTCTCATCTACCCTAAGTGTCTGGTTTTCAGGCGCCAGATATTTGTCTTCGCCCCTTCTCCTGTCAGTTTAAACAGTTCTGCCACGGGAAGGCCAGGAGCTGGACTTGACTGCCAGAGGCTGTTTGAGATGCACACTGTTGGAGCGGAGAGCGACTTCTCCCCCCACCTCTGGCAATAACAGTCCTTAGAACCTCAGTGTAAAGTGAAGCTTATCATAGTCAGGATATGAGAGAGATGTCTGTTGTAAGTCTGTGCCAGTGTAAAGTGAAGCTTATCATAGTCAAGATATGAGAGAAGATATCTGTTGTAAGTCTGTGCCAGTGTAAAGTGAAGTTTATCATAGTCAGGATATGAGAGAAGATATCTGTTGTAAGTCTGTGCCAGTGTAAAGTGAAGTTTATCATAGTCAGGATGAGAGAAGATGTCTGTTGTAAGTCTGTGCCAGTGTAAAGTGAAGTTTATCATAGTCAGGATATGAGAGAAGATGTCTGTTGTAAGTCTGTGCCAGTGTAAAGTGAAGTTTATCATAGTCAGGATATGAGAGAAGATGTCTGTTGTAAGTCTGTGCCAGTGTAAAGTGAAGTTTATCATAGTCAGGATATGAGAGAAGATGTCTGCTGTAAGTCTGTGCCAGTGTAAAGTCTTCTTCTTCTTCGTTCACTTCTACCACCAAGACCGCCCTTTGATCCCACTGAATTTACGCCTGTGGTCCTTGTTAAGTCCTGTGGTCCCCGAAAGGACCACGCGAGATCCCCGAGAGGACCACAAGACGTTCAGAGTATCGTAGAGCTTGTGCCTGTATTCCTGGTGAGTCACAGAAGCGGGATTGCGTGACACTGTGGTTTTTGTTGCTCCAGTTTAGTCTAGAGTTGGACTTTCTCACCAGAAAACCTCGACGTGTTTTGAGATACCCTTGATCACCGCCGGGTGAGAGGTGGTTGCTCATCCAGTCCAGTGTTGGACTTTCTCACCAGAAAACCTCAGCGTGATTAGGATACGCATACATCCCCGCCGTGTGAGAGGTGGTTGCCTATCTAGACTGCCCTGGTCCAGTGTCTCCAGCTTCAGCATTTTGTGATCGTGGCCATTACCCTTCCTAGTTGTTACCAGAATGAAGCTTTTGTCCAGGAGGATGAATCCTCTCCACTAGTGACTTCCACTCCTTGGTTGAGCCGGTTTAGGCATATTATCCCAGTATGGGCGTGTTTGGGGCGTGACCGACCTCTAGAGTAATGGTACCGTGACATGCCTAGCCATCAAGTTTCACCCCTGGTGTGTGCCCATTTAGGCATAATTCACCAGTGTAGGTGTATTCGGACGTGGCCGGCCTCCAGAGCAGAGGGGCCGTGGTATGTGTAGCTCATGCAGCGTTACTACTGGATATACTTTATCCTTTCCTTCACCTTTTCCCATCGGCGCCGCACAGCAACCCTATTTTTTTTTCCGCAGTTTCTTCCTTGACCAGGAGGAGCTTCACTCCACGCGCGGCATCGGAAGAATCTCGCCAGCAGTGTCTTAACCTCTAGGTTAAGCCAGTTCAGGCATTTCACCTGATATGAGTGCACTTAGGATGTGGCCGACCTCCAGACCAGAGGTGCTGTGATTTGACTGTTTACTCCGGTTTATCCTTTCTACCACCATTTCCGCAGTGGTGCCGCACGGCAACTCCATTTGCACCTTTCTTCACTGGCCGGGAAGAGCACCACTCCATGCACGGCAGCTGAAGAATCTCACCAGCAGCGGTAGATGAGCTACCAAACATGCCTCTCATCTACCCTAAGTGTCTGGTTTTCAGGCGCCAGATATTTGTCTTCGCCCCTTCTCCTGTCAGTTTAAACAGTTCTGCCACGGGAAGGCCAGGAGCTGGACTTGACTGCCAGAGGCTGTTTGAGATGCACACTGTTGGAGCGGAGAGCGACTTCTCCCCCCACCTCTGGCAATAACAGTCCTTAGAACCTCAGTGTAAAGTGAAGCTTATCATAGTCAGGATATGAGAGAAGATGTCTGTTGTAAGTCTGTGCCAGTGTAAAGTGAAGCTTATCATAGTCAAGATATGAGAGAAGATATCTGTTGTAAGTCTGTGCCAGTGTAAAGTGAAGTTTATCATAGTCAGGATATGAGAGAAGATATCTGTTGTAAGTCTGTGCCAGTGTAAAGTGAAGTTTATCATAGTCAGGATATGAGAGAAGATGTCTGTTGTAAGTCTGTGCCAGTGTAAAGTGAAGCTTATCATAGTCAGGATATGAGAGAAGATATCTGTTGTAAGTCTGTGCCAGTGTAAAGTGAAGTTTATCATAGTCAGGATATGAGAGAAGATATCTGTTGTAAGTCTGTGCCAGTGTAAAGTGAAGCTTATCATAGTCAGGATATGAGAGAAGATATCTGTTGTAAGTCTGTGCCAGTGTAAAGTGAAGCTTATCATAGTCAGGATATGAGAGAAGATGTCTGTTGTAAGTCTGTGCCAGTGTAAAGTGAAGCTTATCATAGTCAGGATATGAGAGAAGATATCTGTTGTAAGTCTGTGTCAGTGTAAAGTGAAGCTTATCATAGTCAGGATATGAGAGAAGATATCTGTTGTAAGTCTGTGTCAGTGTAAAGTGAAGCTTATCATAGTCAGGATATGAGAGAAGATGTCTGTTGTAAGTCTGTGCCAGTGTAAAGTGAAGTTTATCATAGTCAGGATATGAGAGAAGATGTCTGTTGTAAGTCTGTGCCAGTGTAAAGTGAAGCTTATCATAGTCAGGATATGAGAGAAGATGTCTGTTGTAAGTCTGTGCCAGTGTAAAGTGAAGTTTATCATAGTCAGGATATGAGAGAAGATATCTGTTGTAAGTCTGTGCCAGTGTAAAGTGAAGCTTATCATAGTCAGGATATGAGAGAAGATGTCTGGATGAGCTCCAGCCACCAAACAGTGTGGTATACAAAGCTCTGATATCATGTTTGGAGAAACTGTCTTGTTATATAACAAATGTTTACAAGAAAAGAAAAGGCATCATTATTCAGACATGGATAAAATTGCCTGTATCATCTAGGTATATTTTTAACAGTTTTATTGTTTTCGTTATTATTTGTTTGATCTAACACATCTTGTATTATTTATCATGGTGTTGTCATGCACACCTGACCTGACAGCTGTGTTCATGTTTCATTATTTTAGTTCGTATCTTATGTTGTCTGCTTCTACTTCTTTCATTTTTGTCTTCAGTTCTGCTTGTTTCATCACCAAGTTTTTTTTTTCTTGTATCAGGTAGTGGATAAGAAGCTGTCTAGTAATCAGGTGAGTGTAGCTGTGAGTAGTGGTGGTGATCAGATGAGTGTAGCTGTGAGTAGTAGTGGTGGTGGTGATCAGGTGAGTGTAGCTGTGAGTAGTGGTGGTGATCAGATGAGTGTAGCTGTGAGTAGTAGTGGTGGTGGTGATCAGATGAGTGTAGCTGTGAGTAGTGGTGGTGATCAGATGAGTGTAGCTGTGAGTAGTAGTGGTGGTGGTGATCAGGTGAGTGTAGCTGTGAGTAGTGGTGGTGATCAGATGAGTGTAGCTGTGAGTAGTGGTGGTGATCAGATGAGTGTAGCTGTGAGTAGTGGTGGTGATCAGATGAGTGTAGCTGTGAGTGGTGGTGATCAGAGTGAGTGTAGCTGTGAGTGGTGGTGGTGATCAGATGAGTGTAGCTGTGAGTGGTGGTGGTGATCAGATGAGTGTAGCTGTGAGTAGTGGTGGTGATCAGATGAGTGTAGCTGTGAGTGGTGGTGGTGATCAGATGAGTGTAGCTGTGAGTGGTGGTGATCAGATGAGTGTAGCTGTGAGTGGTGGTGATCAGATGAGTGTAGCTGTGAGTATTCCTGGTGAGTCACAGAAGCGGGATTGCGTGACACTGTGGTTTTTGTTGCTCCAGTTTAGTCTAGAGTTGGACTTTCTCACCAGAAAACCTCGACGTGTTTTGAGATACCCTTGATCACCGCCGGGTGAGAGGTGGTTGCTCATCCAGTCCAGTGTTGGACTTTCTCACCAGAAAACCTCAGCGTGATTAGGATACGCATACATCCCCGCCGTGTGAGAGGTGGTTGCCTATCTAGACTGCCCTGGTCCAGTGTCTCCAGCTTCAGCATTTTGTGATCGTGGCCATTACCCTTCCTAGTTGTTACCAGAATGAAGCTTTTGTCCAGGAGGATGAATCCTCTCCACTAGTGACTTCCACTCCTTGGTTGAGCCGGTTTAGGCATATTATCCCAGTATGGGCGTGTTTGGGGCGTGACCGACCTCTAGAGTAATGGTACCGTGACATGCCTAGCCATCAAGTTTCACCCCTGGTGTGTGCCCATTTAGGCATAATTCACCAGTGTAGGTGTATTCGGACGTGGCCGGCCTCCAGAGCAGAGGGGCCGTGGTATGTGTAGCTCATGCAGCGTTACTACTGGATATACTTTATCCTTTCCTTCACCTTTTCCCATCGGCGCCGCACAGCAACCCTATTTTTTTTCCGCAGTTTCTTCCTTGACCAGGAGGAGCTTCACTCCACGCGCGGCATCGGAAGAATCTCGCCAGCAGTGTCTTAACCTCTAGGTTAAGCCAGTTCAGGCATTTCACCTGATATGAGTGCACTTAGGATGTGGCCGACCTCCAGACCAGAGGTGCTGTGATTTGACTGTTTACTCCGGTTTATCCTTTCTACCACCATTTCCGCAGTGGTGCCGCACGGCAACTCCATTTGCACCTTTCTTCACTGGCCGAGAAGAGCGCCACTCCATGCACGGCAGCTGAAGAATCTCGCCAGCAGCGGTAGATGAGCTACCAAGCATGCCTCTCATCTACCCTAAGTGTCTGGTTTTCAGGCGCCAGATATTTGTCTTCGCCCCTTCTCCTGTCAGTTTAAACAGTTCTGCCACGGGAAGGCCAGGAGCTGGACTTGACTACCAGAGGCTGTTTGAGATGCACACTGTTGGAGCGGAAAGCGACTTCTCCCCCCACCTCTGGCAATAACAGTCCTTAGAACCTCAGTGTAAAGTGAAGTTTATCATAGTCAGGATATGAGAGAAGATGTCTGTTGTAAGTCTGTGCCAGTGTAAAGTGAAGTTTATCATAGTCAGGATATGAGAGAAGATGTCTGTTGTAAGTCTGTGCCAGTGTAAAGTGAAGCTTATCATAGTCAGGATATGAGAGAAGATGTCTGTTGTAAGTCTGTGCCAGTGTAAAGTGAAGTTTATCATAGTCAGGATATGAGAGAAGATGTCTGTTGTAAGTCTGTGCCAGTGTAAAGTGAAGCTTATCATAGTCAGGATATGAGAGAAGATGTCTGGATGAGCTCCAGCCACCAAACAGTGTGGTATACAAAGCTCTGATATCATGTTTGGAGAAACTGTCTTGTTATATAACAAATGTTTACAAGAAAAGAAAAGGCATCATTATTCAGACATGGATAAAATTGCCTGTATCATCTAGGTATATTTTTAACAGTTTATTGTTTTCGTTATTATTTGTTTGATCTAACACATCTTGTATTATTTATCATGGTGTTGTCATGCACACCTGACCTGACAGCTGTGTTCATGTTTCATTATTTTAGTTCGTATCTTATGTTGTCTGCTTCTACTTCTTTCATTTTTGTCTTCAGTTCTGCTTGTTTCATCACCAAGTTTTTTTCTTGTATCAGGTAGTGGATAAGAAGCTGTCTAGTAATCAGGTGAGTGTAGCTGTGAGTAGTGGTGGTGGTGATCAGGTGAGTGTAGCTGTGAGTAGTGGTGGTGATCAGGTGAGTGTGGCTGTGAGTAGTGGTGATCAGGTGAGTGTAGCTGTGAGTGGTGATGTAGTGATTGTGTGACTGGTAGGACACAGAAGATGATATAGCGATTGTGTGACTGGTAGGATACAGAAGATGATGTAGCGATTGTGTGACTGGTAGGAAACAGAAGATGATGTAGTGATTGTGTGACTGGTAGGAAACAGAAGATGATGTAGCGATTGTGTGACTGGTAGGAAACAGAAGATGATGTAGCGATTGTGTGACTGGTAGGAAACAGAAGATGATGTAGCGATTGTGTGACTGGTAGGATACAGAAGATGATGTAGCGATTGTGTGACTGGTAGGATACAGAAGATGATGTAGCGATTGTATGACTGGTAGGATACAGAAGATATTTCTTTTTTTTCTGTTTGTTTCTCTCTGTCTCTCCTCACAGCTTGACACAAAAGTTTTGTATGATAGCACAGAGTGAGTAGAGCCCAGTTTTTAGTATACAGTGAAATAGTGGATGCTTGTGATGGTGGTAGGTTGTGATAGTGGATGCTTGTGATAGTGGTAGGTTGTGATAGTGGTAGGTTGTGATAGTGGATGCTTGTGATAGTGGATGCTTGTGATAGTGGTAGGTTGTGATAGTGGTAGGTTGTGATAGTGGATGCTTGTGATAGTGGTAGGTTGTGATAGTGGATGCTTGTGATAGTGGTAGGTTGTGACAGTGGATGCATGTGATAGTGGAAAGTTGTGATAGGGGATGCTTTTTATAGTGGAAGGTTATGATAGTGGATGGTTGTGATAGTGGAAAGTTGTGATAGGGGGTGCTTTTTATAGTGGAAGGTTATGATAGTGGAAAGTTGTGATAGGGGATGCTTTTTATAGTGGAAGGTTATGATTGTGGATGCTTGTGATAGTGGAAAGTTGTGATAGTTGAAAGTTATGATAGTGGATGCTTGTGATAGTGGAAAGTTATGATTGTGGATGCTTGTGATAGTGGAAAGTTATGATAGTGGATGCTTATGATAGTGGATGTTTGTGATAGTGGAAAGTTATGATAGTGGATGCTTGTGATAGTGGAAAGTTATGATAGTGGATGCTTGTGATAGTGGAAAGTTATGATAGTGGATGCTTGTGATAGTGGAAAGTTATGATTGTGGATGCTTATGATAGTGGATGTTTGTGATAGTGGAAAGTTATGATAGTGGATGCTTGTGATAGTGGAAAGTTATGATAGTGGATGCTTGTGATAGTGGAAGCTTGTTAAGGCAGAAGGTTATGATTGTGGATGCTTGTGATAGTGGATGCTAGTTATAGTGGAAGGTTGCATGAGGAGTAGAAGATGATGATGACTGTGTTGTTGTTTGATCCCTGCCTGTATGTAACATAGTTGATGATGATGTTATTGATGATGATGAAGATGAAGACTGTGTTGTTGTTTGATCCCTGCCTGTATGTAACATGCTTGATGATGATGACTATGTTGTTTGATCCCTGCCTGTATGTAACATGCTTGATGATGATGACTATGTTGTTTGATCCCTGCCTGTATGTAACATGCTTGATGATGATGATATGTTGTTTGATCCCTGTCTGCATGTAACATATTTGATGATTGTGTTGTTGTTTGATTCCTGCCTGTATGTAACATATTTGATGATGATGATTGTGTTGTTGTTTGATCCCTGCCTGTATGTAACATATTTGATGATGATGATGATGATTGTGTTGTTTGATCCCTGCCTGTATGTAACATATTTGATGATGATGATTGTGTTGTTTGATCCCTGCCTGTATGTAACATATTTGATGATGATGATGATGATTATGTTGTTGTTTGATTCCTGTCTGTATGTAACATATTTGATGATGATGATTGTGTTGTTGTTTGATTCCTGTCTGTATGTAACATATTTGATGATGATGATTGTGTTATTGTTTGATTCCTGCCTGTATGTACCATATTTGATGATGATGATGATGATTGTGTTGTTGTTTGATCCCTGCCTGTATGTAACATATATGATGATGATGATTGTGTTGTTGTTTGATTCCTGTCTGTATGTAACTTATATTGATGATGATGATGATGATTGTGTTGTTGTTTGATTCCTGTCTGTATGTAACATATTTGATGATGATGATGATGATTGTGTTGTTGTTTGATTCCTGTCTGTATGTAACATATTTGATGATGATGATGATGATGATTGTGTTGTTTGATTCCTGTCTGTATGTAACATATTTGATGATGATGATGATGATTGTGTTGTTTGATTCCTGCCTGTATGTAACATATTTGATGATGATGATTGTGTTGTTGTTTGATCCCTGCCTGTATGTAACATAGTTGATGATGATGTTATTGATGATGATGAAGATGAAGACTGTGTTGTTGTTTGATCCCTGCCTGTATGTAACATGCTTGATGATGATGACTATGTTGTTTGATCCCTGCCTGTATGTAACATGCTTGATGATGATGACTATGTTGTTTGATCCCTGCCTGTATGTAACATGCTTGATGATGATGATATGTTGTTTGATCCCTGTCTGCATGTAACATATTTGATGATTGTGTTGTTGTTTGATTCCTGCCTGTATGTAACATATTTGATGATGATGATTGTGTTGTTGTTTGATCCCTGCCTGTATGTAACATATTTGATGATGATGATGATGATTGTGTTGTTGTTTGATCCCTGCCTGTATGTAACATATTTGATGATGATGATTGTGTTGTTTGATCCCTGCCTGTATGTAACATATTTGATGATGATGATGATGATTATGTTGTTGTTGATTCCTGTCTGTATGTAACATATTTGATGATGATGATTGTGTGTTGTTTGATTCCTGTCTGTATGTAACATATTTGATGATGATGATGATGATGATTGTGTTGTTGTTTGATTCCTGCCTGTATGTAACATATTTGATGATGATGATGATTGTGTTGTTGTTTGATTCCTGCCTGTATGTAACATATTTGATGATGATGATTGTGTTGTTGTTTGATTCCTGCCTGTATGTAACATATTTGATGATGATGATGATTATGTTGTTGTTTGATTCCTGTCTGTATGTAACATATTTGATGATGATAATGATGATGATTGTGTTGTTGTTTGATTCCTGCCTGTATGTAACATATTTGATGATGATGATGATGATTGTGTTGTTGTTTGATTCCTGCCTGTATGTAACATATTTGATGATGATGATGATGATTGTGTTATTTGATTCCTGTCTGTATGTAACATATCTGATGATGATGATGATGACTATGTTGTTTGATTCCTGCCTGTATGTAACATATTTGATGATGATGATGATGATGATTGTGTTGTTGTTTGATCCCTGTCTGTATGTAACATGCCTAATTATGTCAGTTGTCATCTTCCAGGGCCACATCAGTCCCTTACAGACAAGAAAATGGAAGAACTCACACATAGAATAATGCTCACTTAGTTGCTGGAGTTGTCAACTTCTCATGATGTGGATATTTATTTTTGCTATGCTACATCCACATGGAGGCTGGGACATCATGTGCTACATCCATATGAAGACTGGGACATCAAGTGCTACATCCATATAAAGACTTGGACATCATGTGCTACATCCATATGAAGACTGGGACATCATGTGCTACATTCACACGGAGGCTGGGACATCATGTGCTAGATCCACATGGAGGCTGGGACATCATGTGCTAGATCCACATGGAGGCTGGGACATTGTGTGCTACATCCATATGAAGGCTGGGATATCAAGTGCTACATCCATATGAAGACTGGGACATCATGTGCTACATCCATATGAAGACTGGGACATCATGTGCTGTATCCATATGAAGACTTGGATGTTGTATGCTGCATCCAAAAGAATATTGGGACACTGAAGCCATATGAAGACCAGGACACTATGCATCCATATAAAACCTGGGATGTTGTATGCTGTATCCATATGAATATTGGGACACTGTACACTGCACCCATATGAAGCCAACAGCAGATGTGGGAGGTGAAAACTGTCTGATGTAGCGATCAGCAACCCATAGCTGACTGGTTGTCAGGGTTGACAAAGTATAGCTGTGCTCGTTGTGAAGCATGATAAAGAAGCATACACTGTCCTGCTTTTTAGCTTCACTCTGGTCTACATAACCCTCTTCCCATACAACATGACGCTGTGCCTCCACATCTTCCCACACAACATGATGCTGTGCCTCCACATCTTCCCACACAACATGATGCTGTGCCTCCACATCTTCCCACACAACATGATGCTGTGCCTCCACACAACATGATGCTGTGCCTCCACACAACATGATGCTGTGCCTCCACATTGTGATACTGATTGCAAAGAAACTTCTGCTCACAGTTGTAGGGTATCAAAACAACATCACTCACTACCAAAAATAGCACTAAGATGGACACCACAGGGGAACAGAAGTAAGGGTAGACCAAAAGAGACATGGAGAAGAACAACAGAAAGGATGTTGAGCAATAGAGGGCTCACCTGGGCAAGAGCAGAAAAAAAAGGCAAAGGACAGGCATTTGTGGAAAACCCTTGCGGAAGCCCCATGTGCCCTGGGCATTCAGAGAGAGAGAGAGAACAACATCACAGACTACCTGTGTTATCTCAGTATATGATAGAAAATCAGCATCACAGACTATATGGTCTAGCAATGAAAATACACAGAGGTGTGTGGTTCAGTTTTACAAACAAACAGAAAGAGGGAGGAAAGTGAGAGGAAGAATAATGGCAGGAAGCAAGACAAACACGTACAAATGAAGGAAGTATGATGGCTGACTGGGACACTCCACTCCTTCACCTCGAGAATCAGGGACATACAGTACGTGTGTGCTTGGTTGCTCCAGTATTTGCTGGGACATTCTGCCACGGAACTGTCTGGAGCACAGCATCATTTCTGTGTTGATACTGTGGTAAGAACATTATCAAGTTGCCTGTCAGTCAGCTAGGAATGATCAGTACTGGTGTCTGTACACATTGGCTTTGTACTTACAGGGCAGGTGTGCTACACCTTTATTGATTGGGACACTGAGAATGTGTGCTACAGTTTTATGAGTTGGGATTTGTGATACAGCTTTATCATTTGGGGCATAGAGTTCATACCAGTACAGCTTTATTTGTTGGGACATGCAAGTGCAGGTTTATTTTCTGGTGGAGAAATGTTTGTCTTTAATAAAGATAATGATTGGGCACACATGATGTCCCATTTGTTTATTTTCTGGTGGAGAAATGTTTGTCTTTAATAAAGATAATGATTGGGCACACATGATGTCCCATTTGTTTATTTTCTGGTGGAGAAATGTTTGTCTTTAATAAAGATAATGATTGGGCACACATGATGTCCCATTTGTTTATTTTCTGGAGATAGCAAGACAGAGATGGGAGCTGTGACAGAAGAGTTGTTCTGTTGTATTGTTCTAGATCAAGATGGCAGTGTTCTGATGCTCCAGTAAGCTTGTGACCAGAATGTATAAACTAGGAAAAAAAGTAAGAACAGCTTTATTACTTAATGACTACAAAGTTGTGATGTTTCATTTTGTTAAGTAATAAAGCTGCTTATACTTTGTTCCTAGTTTATACATTCTGGCATCACAGCTTTACTGCAGTGCTTCGTGTATAGTTGTATGCTTATACACTAATTATTGTGTGATTATACCAGAACACTTTACTGTAGCATGTATGTGCTCATAAACAGAAGATAAAGGACTTTCTGAAGAAGCATATGGTCCAGAGGTTGGCAACCTGTGTTCATGGGTCAGATCTAGACCACCATACTAAATATACCGGGCCTGCTGGCCCCCCAAAAATACAACTGGGCCCCCAGTAGTCTCAACAGAGCAATGCATTCTAGCTGTTACAGTAATAAAAACTGTAACTACTAACATACTACAAGAAGTAACAACCCTATCACGATTTGCTTTCTCATGACATAACCCTATCACGATGTGCTTTCTCATGACATAACAACCCTATCACAATTTGCCTTCTCATGGCATAACAACCCTATCACAATTTGGTTTCTCATGACATAGCAACCTTATCACAATTTCCTTTCTCATGGCATAATAACCCTATCACAATTTGCTTTCTCATGGCATAACAACCCTATCACAATTTGCTTTCTCATGGCATAACAACCCTATCACAATTTGGCTCCCTCATGACGTAACAATCACATAACATTTGACTTTCTCTTGACGTAACAATCACATAACATTTGACTTTCTCATGACGTAACAATCACATAACATTTGACTTTCTCATGATGTAATAACCATGTAACATTTGGCTTCCTCATGACATAACCATATAACATTTGGCTTTCTCATGAATGCATTTTATTGTGTGTGAGAAAATAAAACAGAAAAACTGAAGAACTTGTCGGAGAACAAATTTCCATATTTGGTATAGAAGCTGAAGATCATGTTTCAGGTAAGGGGCAGCCAGACTATAAATCTTCAGGGACCTTGTAGTTGCCAGACTGTAAATCTTCAGGGACCTTGTAATTGCCAGACTATAAATCTTCAGAGACCTTGTAGTTGCCAGACTGTAAATCTTCAGAGACCTTGTAGTTGCCAGACTGTAAATCTTCAGAGACCTTGTAGTTGTTAGATTGTAAATCTTCAGAGACCTTGTAGTTGCTAGACTGTAAATCTTCAGAGACCTTGTAGTTGCCAGACTGTAAATCTTCAGAGACCTTGTAGTTGCCAGACTGTAAATCTTCAGAGACCTTGTAGTTGCCAGACTGTAAATCTTCAGGGACCTTGTAGTTGCCAGACTCTAATCTTTAGGGACCTTGTAGTTGCCAGACTGTAAATCTTCAGAGACCTTGCAGTTGCCAGACTCTAATCTTTAGGGACCTTGTAGTTGACAGACTGTAAATCTTCAGAGACCTTGTAGTTGCCAGACTCTAATCTTTAGGGACCTTGTAGTTGCTAGACTGTAAATCTTCAGGGACCTTGTAGTTGCTAGACTGTAAATCTTCAGGAACCTTGTAGCTGCCAGACTGTAAATATTCAGGGACCTTGTAGTTGCCAGACTGTAAATCTTCAGGAACCTTGTAGTTGCCAGACTGTAAATCTTCAGGAACCTTGTAGTTGCCAGACTGTAAATCTTCAGGAACCTTGTAGTTGCTAGACTGTAAATCTTCTGGGTCAAATTACTCTGGAATCTGTAGAAAGGAACCTTGTGGTTGCTGAGTAGTGAGTGGAGTAAACTTAAACAGTAAGAAATCTTCACAAAGTATATCTGACACTAAAGCTGTCTTTATGCTGTGTATGTCTGACACTAAAGCTGTCTTTGTGCTGTGTATGTCTGACACTAAAGCTGTCTTTGTGCTGTGTATGTCTGACACTAAAGCTGTCTTTGTGCTGTGTATGTCTGACACTAAAGCTGTCTTTGTGCTGTGTATGTCTGACACTAAAGCTGTCTTTGTGCTGTGTATGTCTGATACTAAAGCTGTCTTTGTGTTGTGTATGTCTGACACTAAATCTGTCTTTGTGCTGTGTATGTCTGATACTAAATCTGTCTGTGCTGTGTATGTCTGACACTAAAGCTGTGTTTGTGTTTAAAAATGTTTATTTATATCTTTTGTTTTCCAAGTAACATGAGATATTTACAGGAGACCATGTGTCTGTGTTTGTGTCTCAGACTGGGTACCTGTGGAAGGCCATGTGTCTATGTTTGTGTCTCAGACTGGGTACCTGTGGGAGACCATATGTGTATGTTTGTGTCTCAGACTGGGTACCTGTGGGAGACCATATGTCTACATTTGTGTCTCAGACTGGGTACCTGTGGGAGACTGAATTTCTGTGTCATGACCTTGTTTCCTTACTGGTTGTCATTATTTCAGCCTTCCTTGCTGGTTGTCATGATTTCAGCCTTGCTGGGTGTCATTATTTCAGCCTTCCTTACTGGTTGTCATGATTTCAGTCTTACTGGTTGTCATTATTTCAGCCTTCCTTACTGGTTGTCATGCTTTCAGCCTCCCTTATTGGTTGTCATGATTTCAGCCTTGCTGGGTGTCATGACCTCAGCCACGACAAAAACTCTGACACCTTTTTCTGGAGGTGTGAGGTGGTCGAGTGGGTAGTGTACTGTTTCTGATAACTGGGTAGCTGCTTGCCCTCCCTGAGTCTGTGGTCTGAATCCCAGATTTGTCATGTTTTTTTCTCTTCCATGAAAACAAGTATGAAGCTCTTCTCAAAAATGAAACACACACACACACACACACACACACAAAGTTTAAGACCCAAATGACTGAAACCCACCACATCTAGTCTTGAACAGCCTGTTATTAAAGCAACTTCTACATCTAGTCTTGAACAGCCTGTTATTAAAGCAACTTCTACATCTAGTCTTGAACAGCCTGTTATCAAAGCAACTTCTACATCTAGTCTTGAACAGCCTGTTATCAAAGCAACTTCTACATCTAGTCTTGAACAGCAACTTCTACATCTGATCTCAAATAGCTTGTCATCAAAGCAACTTCCTCCATCTGATTTCAAACAGCCTGTCGATGCATGCTGGGTGATATCGTACAGATGTTTCTGCATGCAGTCCCCTAATCTTGAGCAATTATGGGATCGCATGCAGAACCATCTGTACGACATCGCCAAGCATGCTTCGAAATCAGTCTCAAATCATTTCAATGGCCCCAACCACATAGGCAAATCTGACTTTCTGGTAACAGCCATCAAACAATGTCACGCAGATGACAGAAGCCACAAAGTGCTTGAGAACTGCTACATTAGGAATATGGGACGCTAGAACCACATGGTTTGAACTTGTTATTCAGCTACACCTAACATTCTCCTCTTCCACAATCCCTCCCCACTAAGTTCCACCCCTTCTCACCTGTTACACACAGTTCAGAACCTCCTCACAACATCACATTACAACACCTCTACTCCAACTATAATATCTATTTCACCTTCTCCCGGGTAGATTACCACTGTGTTACTTGGGATCCCCTCTACGGTTTCCCCACCCACCACCCTCAGTTACGACCCACCTATCACACATCCCAAGTCTCCATGTAAATACTCTCTACACTCCAGCATGCGCGTTTCTGACACACAGTGTCAGACAAGCCACAGTTTCCTACAAGTTACAGACGAGTGCTCTATTCATTATATTTATATACAGTGGTAGACTCAGAGAGCGAGGTGAGGTAGTAGATGGCTCTACTACTCCTATAAAGTGCTTATTCAGAGTAATAGATTTGTCATGAATGATGTTAATGGATGTTCCTCTGGAACAGCCTCGTCTGGTATGGCAGCTCACAAGCCACAGGTGAGGCCAGATCGTCATCAAGCTACTGGTGGCAAAACTAACAAGTTCAGAATAGCAACATGGAATGTTAGAACTTTATTCCAGGCTGGAAAATTAGAAAATGTAAAGAGGGAAATGGAAAGGATGAAAATCAACATATTAGGAATGAGTGAAGTTAGATGGGCAAGTGCAGGGAAGATAAACTCAGATAAATATACAATAATATATTCAGGAAGTGAGAAACATGAACGAGGAGTAGGAATTATATTTGATGAACAAACAGCAAGGACAACTGTAGGATATTTGAACATCTCGGACCAAGTCCAGCTAGCCCAACTGAAAGGATGACCAATAAACATAAATATTAAACAAGAATATGCTCCAACATCTGAAAGTCCTGAAGAAGATGTACAGCTATTTTATAATGACATAGAGACAGCCCTAAAACACAGTCACACGAAGTTACTATAGTCATGGGAGATTTTAATGCCAAAGTTGGTAAAGGAAGAACTTCAGACATCATTGGTGACTATGGACTGGGGGAGAGGAATGAGAGAGGTAGTAAATTAGTTGAATGGGCAAGAATACACAGCATGGTTGTAGGAAATACCTGGTTTAAACAACATCATTGGTGACTATGGACTGGTGAAGAGGAATGACAGAGGTAGTAAATTAACTGAATGGGCAAGAATACATAGCATGGTTGTAGGAAATACCTGGTTTAAACAACATCCCCGATGACTGGCAACGTGGTCCAGCCCATAAAAAATGACTTTTAACCAGATAGACTACTTATTAATCAACAAACGATTCCGGAATGCATTACTGACAACAAAAACCATGCCAGGAGCTGACTGCAATAGTGACCATGACCCACTCTGTGGAAAAATTAGAATAAAGCTAAAGAAAACATGCAGAAAAGTAAGAAACATCAAACTGAATACAGAATTCCTTAAAAATGACCAAGAACTGAGAGAACAATACAAAGTTATTATAACAAATAGATACAATGCAATAGCAAAGATAAATAGTATAGATGAACAATGGGCAATGTTAAGAGATTCTATCCACCAAACTGTTAAGGAGATAATACCACCGAAAAAAGAAGCCCCTAAAAATAAATGGATGACAGACGACATCTTAGGACTGATGGACAAGAGGAGGAGGAGTAAAAATAACCAAGAAAAATATAACAAGATAAATAAAGAAATAAGACATAAATGCAGAGAAGCAAAGGAAGTGTTGTTAAATGAACAGTGCAGACAGATAGAGGATTCTCATAATAAAGACAACAAAAACATGCACAAACAAATTAGTGAACTCACAGGCAGGAAAACAAAATATACCACAGGATGCCTGAAATCAATAGCAGGTAAAATGTTAATGGGAAAAGAAGACATTGTGGACAGGTGGACAGAGTATATCGGTGAGCTATATGGAGGAGAAAGTCCAGAATTAACACCAGATGCTGAAAACTATGATGGACCACCAATACTTGAAGATGAAATCATAGATGCCATCAAACACATGAAGAAAGGAAAAGCGACTGGACCTGATAATATAACAATAGAAGAAATAGAGGCACTAGAGGAGACAGGAATAAAAATAATAACCAAGTTACTGAATGACATTTACAACAGTGATTATATGCCCAGTGACCTGCTTAAATCCACGTTTATAGCACTACCAAAGAAACCAGGTGCAAAGGAATGTGATGACCACAAGACTATCAGCCTCTCATGTCACATAACAAAGCTACTTCTGAGAATCATTATGAGAAGAACAAGGAAAAAGATAAAAAAGGAAATAGCAGATGAACAGTTTAGATTTGTTGAAGGGAACACACAATACCAATTATGCTTTACAAATACTAACTTTAGAGCTTTAGAAGTACAGAAAGATCTCTACTTATGCTTCATTGATTACACCAAGGCATTCAACAAGGATAATAATGAAATTATTAAAATGCTTGAAGACATCAATATAGACGGCAATGACCTGAGGATTGTAAAACATCTATACTGGCAGCAAGAAGCAGCAATTCGAGTTGAAAATAGAACTGGAAAATATCAACCTATAAGCAAGGGGTGTGACAAGGATGTGTACAGCGATGATATTCTATGAACGATCATCACAGAACCAGGCATAAAAATTGGAGGATACAATATTAACAACCTTCGGTATGCTGACGACACAGTACTGATAGCTGAGAACCAACAAGACCTGCAAAATCTTTAGGATAAAATCGCCAAAGAAAGTGAACAGAAAGGCCTTACTTTGAACATCAAAAAGACAGAGACTATGGTTATATCTAAGAAACAGAATCCACCAGCATGCAGTATAAAATTAAACGGAACTGTTCTAAAGCAGGTGCAGAAATTCAAATACCTTGGAGCAGTAATAACTTCAGATGGGAAATGCAGAACAGAAATTAGGAACAGAATAGGCCAAGCAAAGACTGCATTAAAGAGAATGAGAAACATATTATCCAACACATCCTTATCAATGAATGTTAGAAAATGAGTCCTAAAATGCTATATTGAACCTATCTTGTTATATGGAAGTGAATCATGGACAATGGGCAGGTCTGTACAAAAAATCATTGGAAGCAGCAGAAATGTGGTTTATTAGAAGAATGTTGTGAATCCCCTGGACAGCAAAAATAACTAATGAAGAATGTATGAGAAGAGCTGGAGAGACAAAAAATCTTTTCAAAAAAAAATAAAAGAGAGACAATGTACTTTTCATAGGACATGCAATGAGAAGAGGGGGCATTGAAAATAGTATAACAACAGGAAAAATAGAGAGAAGAATATCAAGAGGAAGACCAAGAGAAATGATACTGGACAGTCTGACGAGATGGTGTGAGAGGAGATCACCAACTGAGCTGATGGCCTGCATGAAGGATCGTGTACTCTGGAGAAGCATAATAGCCAACGCCAGTCGGCACGGCACCTGATATATATATATATTATATATATATATATATATATATATATATATATATATATATATATATATCGTTAACACAGCAGTAATGAGAATTTATACTTTATCTCCTCGCTCTATTTCTTCGTCCTGTGTCTTTTTGTATGATTAAGGATTATGCCGAAAGATCACAACTGTGTACTCATTAATAAAGCTGTTCCTACTTTATACATTTTGTTATCACAACTTTACTCCAGTGGCTCCCTGTATAGTTATATATACTCATACACCAATTAGTGTATGCTACTAAATATATCTCGACAGATTCATTCATTCACTTGCATGTCCCTTGCAGAACTTTGCCTCCCTAACAGCCCTCCTGTAGGCCTCTCACTTTTGAGCAAGAAGCCCTGCTGCTTGTGCAGAGGAAGATCTAAATTTAGATAACGGAGAAATCCTTTCTTTAGTCAACATTCATAATTTTCAACGAAATATTTTCATATTTTAGTTACTTTCAGTGCTCTTGGCAACATTAAAACCAATTTTATAAGAGTATTTTTGTTTATTATAACCAGTGTTTATTCAAAGGATATTACGCGTATTTTTAATATTGAATATTGAAGTTATTTCATTGTACAATAAGAGCTCCCTAGAGCCCCCCCCCCCCCCGCACTGAAGAGACAGGGAGAGCAGACGTGAGAGAGGAGCCATGTTTCTTCTTCTTCTTGTTTTGCGTGCACGTTTATCAAAGATCTTCTTTTCTTGTTGAATTCGCATGAAATTTCCCCCCGGTAAGGAACCTTTCCCGCTGTCTTTGTGCTAAGAATCCAAGATTTAATGAGGACTGAACAAAAACGACGGCAAGTTTGGTGCCTGGTGTAGAACAGATTGGACAAAAATTTGGGTTCTGCGAGCAAACTTGTAGGTAAACCTTCATGAGTAAGTTTGTGTGTTTTGTTTCTTTCTTACAGACTTCCTTTCACAAATAATGTACAGAAACATGGTGCATATTTATATTGTCCGTAGAAGGGTACGCACTGTAAGCTTATATGAAGATGAAGTTGTACATAGTTATACTTAAAGGGACATGTCTGGTGAACTTGAGGCTGACAACAGCCTGTACTGCCAAGTAAGGACACTTGTAGGGACAATTATGTGGTCTAAGGCTGACAACAACCTGTAAAAAATAAAAAATAAAATCCCTGTATCCATACCACTAAGGCATATTGGGGATACGATGTTAGGCCCATATTTTTATGACCTTCGGCACATGAAAGTGTGGTGTGGTCGGTATCATGTCTGGCAGCTTTATCTTCCAAGATTTCTCTGGTACTCATTTTTTTTAGAGGCTGGGTTGAACCCCCATTCCTCCCCCCCTTATTTTTTTTGGTGTGTTCCAGAAAAAAATCCCACTGCTGGGACTGAAGCTGGTACCACTGGTTTAGTAAACCGAGCACATAACCACTCATTTAACCAGGGTGCCAACAACAGCCTGTAAATAGTGCCTCCCAAACATAAGCTGTTAATGCTGCTTCAGTTACATTAAGTTTGTAAGAACTGATTTGTTGTCATGATGGTGGAGCCTAGTAAAAGGTCTGCTTTTTACTATGTTCTGAGGGCCTTTAGTAAGTCACACAGGCCCTGAAATACTTGGTGTCCATGTGTCAAGATTTGTTGTCAAGTTACAGATTTTTGTTACAAGAAAAAAACATGTACTTGCCATATTTTATAGTCAAATTGTTTAACTTGGCTCTACATCACTGACGTGTGTAGAACTTATATGAACATGTATGTGTATATATACGAGTATGTGCCATGCTGAACAATGTACACAGTCATGCTTATTCATTTTGTGTGGTCTTTCACTTTTTCAAATAGTTCAGATGCTGTTCTTGTCCTGTGCCATTTGCTCATCCCATTCAGATATTTTTCTCTCAAGCCTTTTCTCCTTTTTTTTTTCCCTTGAGTTTTCCAGTGATTACCAAGTTGTGTAACTTCTGTCTTCTCATGACATGTCCAAGTTGTGTAACTTCTGTCTTCTCATGACATGTCCAAGTTGTGTAACTTCTGTCTTCTCATGACATGTCCAAGTTGTCTAACTTCTGTCTTCTCAAGACATGTCCAAGTTGTGTAACTTCTGTCTTCTCATGACATGTCCAAGTTGTGTAACTTCTGTCTTCTCATGACATGTCCAAGTTGTGTAACTTCTGTCTTCTCATGACATGTCCAAGTTGTGTAACTTCTGTCTTCTCAAGACATGTCCAAGTTGTCTAACTTCTGTCTACTCAAGACATGTCCAAGTTGTCTAACTTCTGTCTACTCAAGACATGTCCAAGTTCTCAAAATTCTGTCTTCTTATGACATGTCCAAGAAATTTTGACTATCTTTATACAATGACCATATTACCAACAATATTATTCAATATATTTTTGTGCGTTGTTGAAGCTCATTTGCTATTATGCATCATACATATAGTTCTGGTTTTTTAAGCATAAAATCATAGTTTAAGTTCAAAAATAACAATCATCAGCTTTGTTAACTTTCTTCCATAGTTCATGAAATGGATGCTGAATCTTTTGACTTGAGTCAAAATGCTGTTGATAATACAGTCTCATATACCACATCTTTTGGCCTTCCTCTGATTCAAGTCAATAATACTGCAGTGTGTGTAAAAGACATCTCAGGAATTCTCAGAAAAAATGGCCAGACGAGAAAAAAAATCATGAAAATTTTACAGTAATGTAAAAAATAATTCAGTCTTAGAGATGTTTTATGGTAAACAGTAAAATGATGAGAAGTACTTTAAGATAAGAAACATGATGATGAGAAGTACTGAAGATAAGATAAGAAATGTAGTGATGAGAAATGTACACAGGAGTTGCTTTGACATGAATTTTTGTGTGATTTGTTGCAGATAAAACACTTACTATTGAAGAAATGGCAGGAACTGAGGAAAAACGTGAAATTTCTGGTCTCTTGCCAATGAGAGTTGTATTTCAACACTTGCCCTACAAATCAACATCCATCTACAGCGTGGAGTTCCCAGTCAAATCAACTGTTACATGGCTGAAGCGAGATATAGCTGAGAGGGTAAGCGAACACATGGTTTCAGTGTCGTAGCCATCAGGTGCCTGTAAAAATGTGTATGATAATGATGGAAATTAGTGAAGCAGATTGTCCTAATGACCACCCACTTGCTTTAGAAACAATCCCACACAAAGAGAGACTGATGGTCTGTGGCGATTTTAACAGCCGTTCCCAGATCTGGGGCTATGACCACATAGACAAGAGAAGAGAGGAAGTTGAGAGCTGGCAGGATGATAATGGACTTCTCCTGATCAACCAGCCAATAGATCCCCCAGCATTTTACTCAAGGGCTTGGCATACAACCTCAACACCAGATCTGGCATTCCACTCTCCAGATCTGAAATGGAACATTACACGTGAAGTTGGAAAACATCTTGGAGGTAGCGACCATCGACCAGTCTTCCTGACAATAGAAAATGAACTCCTTAACACCAGTAGCCCTCTCCCCAGATGGAACTATAAAAAAGCAAACTGGACAATGTACAGACATTGTACAGGTATCCTGGTGGGACATCTGTCCATAGAAGGTAATGATATTAACAGCATAGCGAAGGAATTCAATGCTTGTATCCTTCAAGCCGCTCGTGAAACCATTCCCAGAGGAGCTCGCAGCGACTATAAACCATACTGGTCTAGTGAGCTGGGAAAACTCCATGATGATGTGGAAGCAGCTCGAAAGCAAGCAGAAAATAGACCATGCCAAGAACACCACAATAATTTCCAACATTCTAAGGCCAAATTTCAGAGAGCCAAGCTGCAAGCCAGACGGGAAAGTTGGAGAGAGAAAACAGAGTCCCTAAACTTTGAAAAGGATGGAAGGAAACTGGAAACTAATCAAACAGTTAAATGATGAGAGTACTGGAAGAAGTACAAAGATTACACTAATAGAGGATGGGAAAACTCTTACAGGTAAGCAGGTAGCAGATCACTTTGCTCGCATGTTTGCACAGTACTGCAACATTGATATCCATCCAGAGAAAGAGCGTGCAGTGCGCATTGACCCACAGAAAGAAGAGGAACAAGTCAGAAAAGTGGAGGTCATGGATGCACCAATCACACGCAGTGAGTTAGACCTAGCAGTCAGTAAACTGAAACCAAGGAAATCACCAGGACCAGATGGAGTGTCCAATGAAATGATCAAGAACCTGGGAATGGCAGCAATGGGAAAGCTGTTGGATATTTTCAATATGTGCTGGAGCACAGGTAAGTTATCTCAAATCTGGAAGGAAGCAAGCATGGTACTACTGCTAAAGCCAGGGAAAAACAGTGATACTGCCTCCAGCTACAGGCCAGTCAGTCTCACTAGCTGCCTATGCAAAACGATGGAACGCATCATTGACCTGAGGCTAAAATGGTACCTAGAAAGTGAAAACCTTCTCGTTCCACAACAACCAGGATTTAGGCAGTACTACAGTACAGAAGATCAAGTGACCTATCTCTCTCAAGAGATTGAGGATGCATTCCAAGACAAAAACCTTGTACTAGCAACGTGGATAGACCTAAAGAAAGCCTTTGATAAAGTATGGAAAAAAGGTCTGCTGTGGAAACTAAGAAACTGCAGTGTGAATGGAAGACTGTACAAGTCCTATTTACACAATAGAAGAGCAAGAGTAGTAATTGATGGACACAAAAGCCAGAAAGTACTTCTGCGACATGGCATACCACAAGGAGGAGTCCTTTCGCCTACACTATTCCTTGTATTCATTAATGACCTGGTCAAGAAACTTCCCTATGGAATCAAAGCGGCACTGTATGCAGATGATCTGGTCATGTGGTGTACTTATGAACACACAACAGTTGCTACACAGAGACTCCAAAGAGCAGCAGACATCTTGACATCATGGACAAACAAATGGTGTGTAAGTATCAACACAGAGAAATCAAGTACCACTCTGTTCACCCTCTCATCTAAACAGAAAGCAGGTAAGATCTTTGTAAATGAAATATCCTTAAGGATGGACAACCAACCCACTTACTTAGGAGTGACTCTTGACTCAAAACTGACTTGGAAGCAACACATCAACATTGCAGAAGCAAAAGCCAGAAGAAAACTAGCCATATTAATAAAATTAAGTGGAACCACATGGGGAGCTAGTGAAAGAATCCTCAAGAATGTATATCAGCAAAGTATTCTACCACATTTAGAATATGGCTCAACATCTTGGTGCACAGCATCAAACACTACGGTGCATAATCTAGACAAGGTTCAAAATCAGTCACTACGGATTATCACAGGTGCCATGAGGTCCACACCAATAGTAGAAATGCAGAAAATAGTTGGTGTTCAAGCGCTAAAGGAACGTAGAGACACAAAGGTCATGACCATGGGAGAGAAATTCCTTAGCTCTGTAAGGCATCCCTTGAAGGAGAGATTCAATAACTTGGCATTAAGCCAGCTTAAAAGATGCAGCTTCATTCACCAGGCCAAGCATATGCGTAAGCTGATACCTGACCTTCCAACTGTAGTCACTCCATTATCATCTGTACCAGAGCATACACCATGGAAAGAAGCAGATTATACACAAATAACTATTCAGGCTGAAGTGAAAGGTGTGCAGAATGGTGAGATGCAAAGCAGCCTTGTAAGGTCAACAGCCACACTTAGTGTTCTAGATGACAAATATCCATGTGACACCTGGATACGTGTGTATACAGATGGATCTGCACACAATGCCATAAAGAATGGAGGGGCAGGAGCACATATTGAATATCCAAACAACACCTCTGACAAGATTTCCATACCCACTGGAAAATACTGCAACAACTTTGATGCAGAAGTTAGGGCAATTATTGCTGCAGTTGAAAAAACTATCAGACTCCAGAATTGATACATGTCCTGTAGTAATTCTCACAGATGCAAGATCAGTACTGGAAGCTCTTCAGTGCAACAAACTACCAGACCTTAAAGATGCCTTGTCAAAAATTGGCTTACAACATGGAGTCACTTTGCAGTGGATTCCCTCCCACTGTGGGATACCAGGAAATGAGAAAGCTGGCCATCTGGCCAAAGAGGGCACTGAAATGGAGCAACCAGACATACCAGTCAC
The DNA here is from genome assembly GCA_009760885.1 of Achatina immaculata. NCBI lineage: Eukaryota > Metazoa > Mollusca > Gastropoda > Stylommatophora > Achatinidae > Lissachatina > Lissachatina immaculata. Next base: position 30,087,058 of record CM019692.1, on the reverse strand, counting down.
TTATAATCAGAAGAAAAGCATGATAAAAACCTACAGGAAGCCACAAACACCACCACATGATGACTATCACATGCTAAACAGAAAGGAACAAGTCACCATCTTCCGTCTCCGAACAGGACACAGCCGACTCCGAAGTCATATGTATACAAAGTTTAAGGTTGGTACTACTAATCTATGTACATGTGCCCAGGTGCCCCAAACTGTGGAACATGTCCTCCAGAACTGCACCAACTATGAAACACTGAGAAATAATTACTGGCCCAGTGAAACCACTAAAGAAGATAAGCTCTATGGTTCCATACATGAGTTACAAAAAAACAGTGAAATTTATCCAAGAGACAGGACTGCAGGTATAGACAGACAATGCGAACGAAGAAGAAGAGAAGAAGTGAAGCTGATAATAACTGATGATAATTTTGATATGGTAGACTCGGAAGGGGGGGAGGGGGTAAGATACTGGAGACTTGGTTCCCTGTAAGTGTTTTGAGGTGTAGAAGTGGGTACCTGACACTGTCTTGGTTCTGCTTGGTTTTCAGTGCATGGTGTTTATGTATGGCTGTCAGTACATACTGTGCACATGGCTGTCAGTACATAATGTTTATGTATGGCTGTCGGTACATACTGTTTATATATGGCTGTCAGTACATACTGTTTATACATGGCTGTCAGTACATACTGTTTATACATGGCTGTCAGTACATACTGTGCACATGGCTGTCAGTTAGTAAAAGAAAAATAGAATGTCAGGTAAAAATCAAGTCTGACAAATGTCATCTAATCTCCCCAGAGCTCACAACAGATAGGTGTGACAAAACTGTTTTTTGTTACAGCATTATCATTATCTGATATTTTTTACATGTTCCCTTCTGTCATTTTTCTTGAAAGTGTAGCTTGATTGAGTTGTGTCTGTGTTTTCATGCCATTGTTATGTTATCATGCTATTGTTGACTGATGTCTATGTTTTCATGGTATTGTTGACTGATGTCTGTGTTTTCTTGCTATTGTTGTTATCATGCTATTGTTGACTGAAGTCTGTGTTTTCATGCTGTTGTTATGTTATCATGCTATTGTTGACTGATGTCTTTGTTTTCATGCTGTTGTTGACTGATATTGACTCATTTATTACCTGGATCTGTACACAAGAACAAACTTTTACCTATCATAGCATACTCAATATCATCATCATGTTCATATGTGCTCCACATTTGTCAGTTTAAGTTCACTGATTGTTAGTTCTGTCCATGAACATTTCAGCAACTTGTTCTTAAACTTTCACTTCTGCTTATATGAGGATCATACCAAAAGTCATGAGCAAAAGTTTAAAAATCAAAGTTTATAGATTGAGAAAATATAAATGTATCACCTTAATCTGCATCCTTTTCTTCTCTTTTCAACATAATCTCCATTTCTCTACACACATTTTTCCCATTGCTCTGCAAGTTTGAAAATACCCTTATGGTAGAATTCTGTTCCAGCTGACCGAAGGCACAGACGCACTGCTTTCTGGACATTCTCTCCTGTTTTGTAGTGATGACCTTGCATTTGTTCTTTCATAAAACCAAAAAGATGGTAATAACTGGGTGCCAGTTCGGAGCTATAGGCAGGGTGTGGAAGAATTTCCCAACCTATTTTCTGAATTTCCTCGGTTGTCCGGCGAGCAGAGTTTTTCTCACGTCTTTGTGATCTTCAGTCAACAAACATGGGACCCAGCGGACAAAAACTTTTCTATAGCCTAGGATTTCAATCATTTCATGTACTGCATTGTGTCCTATTCCAGTATTTACAGTGATTTCAGATACTGTGACACGTCTGTCCTGTTTAACCCTTTCCAACTTGCGTTCAGTGGAGTCAGTTCGAAGGCGACTGCTGCGAGGCATATCTTGGATGCTCGTGTTTCCATCTTTGAAATGTTTCATCCACCTCCTAACACTGCTAGCACCCATACACACATCTCCAAAAGCAAGTTCAAGTCTTTGGTGAATTTCAGCAGCGGGGATTTCCTCTTTAACGAGGAACTTAATAACACTACGTTGATGAAACGAAATTTCAGCACCCACCACTTTGTTTCTTCTCCATGTGGTCACGTGACACATGATGGTGTGATGATGACATCATGTGACCTCTACATGAAGTGCAGAGGATGCAGATAAGGTGATGCATTTATATTTTCTCAATCTATAAATTCTGATTTAGAAAAATAATTTGCTCATGACTTTTGGTATGACCCTCATAATTTATAACTAGCTACCTGTAATCCAGGATGATGATCAAATTTTAATCTGTTAATTTTTGCAGGTGAAAGTTCAACCAGAATGCCAAAGATGGTTCTACAAGGGTAAAGAATTGAATGATCGAGACACTGTTCTGAACAAAAGGATGAAGAGAGATGAGACTATTTTTATAGAACAAATTGATCCTCCCGGACAAGGGAGTGAAGCAGGCAAACTGTCGGAGGCAGCAGCATTACGGGAATAATACCAGTTATTCTAATGTTGTTCTGCTATGATATTGACAGTGATAACAAGTGTTATTTTCTAGATTGTGTTATTTTTATGTGTTATTTAAATCTGAGAAAACAGCGCAGACAAACATAGTTGAGGAGAAAGATGTTTCAAGTACTCTCACACCTGGTCAGTACAGACATGACCAGCTTGGAGACTTGAAGTTTTCTACTAGTCTGTCAGTGACCAACAACATCTCCTAGATTATGTACCGGTAGCTCATGTCAGGCAGATAAAAGATTGTCTGTTGCACCTGGATGTCTCTAGACTTTAATGCCATATCTGCTGGCCAGTTTTTTAAACCTAACAAGTCAAACATGAATGCTGGACTCTATATCATCATCATCATCATTGTTGTTATCATCATTCCTATGAGCTCCTGGTGAAGTCAAGTCCATGAGTGAGAACGTTCCTATCTTACCACGGCTACACATGCTGGGAGTGCCAAGTTGTCTTCCTTCTCTTTTTATAAAGTCACTTTTGATTGTGTTTTTGTAATGTTTCTCCTGTGAGATATAAATGTGGTGTAAATAATCTGCATAAAACTTTTGGTCAGTGACATTTGTTCATTATGACAAGTTCTGATTCCTGAGTGTTTCTTGTGTCCAGTGCTTGTTGTTTGTTATCTTGTCATAACCTGAAATGTCTGCACACATCCACCTGCATGACTGTGACAGATAAGAACAAGATCAACATTTACTTCACTAGAGGGTGCCTGAAAACACTTCCACCAAACCCTTCTGCCCCTGACTTCCAGAACAGTGAAAACATTTTTCTTCATTTCTCTGCCTGACACCAGGAAATGAGAAAACTTATAAAGCTGCCGGTTCAGTTAACAGAGTCACAGTTAACTTGTTACTCACCTCCGCCAGAACTGTCAGGTGAGAAGTGTTTGTGTGTCAAGCATATTCTGCTGAAGTTGATGTTTGTGTGTCCACCATATTCTGCAGTCTTCAATGGCTAGTAAAATAGGACTTGAAATTAACAAGGATAAAACAAAAATAATGAAGGTTCTCATTAACGAAGAAGGACAAATATACGTAGAAGGAACAGCTGTTGAAGAAGCAAACCATTTTGCATATCTCGGCAGCTATATAGACCACAGTGGTGACACCAGAAAATAAGTTGGAATTCGAATTGCCAGAGCAGCACTGACCTTCAAGAATCTTGAGAACATACGGCATTCAAAAGTTATAAGCACAAAACCAAGTTAAGATTGTTCAATTCAGATGTAATATCCACCCTCATTTATGCATATGAAAGCTGGAAAACAACTAAAGAAATAGACAAGAAATTAGACTCTTTCGAAAACAAATGCCTAAGGAGAACACTCGGTATAAAGTGGAATGAATCCAAGACAAACTCAGAGATCAGACAGATGAGCAAACAACAACCTGTCTCATGGTTGATCAGAAAAAGATGGACATATGTTTGTCATGTGGTGAGAAGAAACAATTAGAGAATCCCCAAACAAGCTACCAAATGGAACACAACGGGCCGAAGAAAAGAGGTCAACCACGTGAAACTCTAAAGAGGACATTGTTAAGAGAAGCCAATTCAGTAGGGATAATATCCCTTGATGAGATTGAAAAACTTTCTGAAGATGGGACATCTTGGCGAACTACCATGCGGGCCCTATGTGATGTTTAACGGCACGGGAAGGATGTAAGATATTCTGCTGAAAGTGATATTTGTGTGTCCAGCATATTCTGCTGAAGTTGATATTTGTGTGTTCAGTACACTCTGCTGAAGTTGATGTTTTTGTGTCCAGCTATTCTGCTGAAGTTGATGTTTGTATGTTCAGCATATTCTGCTGGAGTTGATGCTTGTATATCCAGCATATTCTTCTGAAGTTGATGTTTGTATGTCCAACATATTCTCCTGAAGTTGATGTTTATGTGTCTGGCATATTCTCCTGAAGTTGATGTTTGTATGTCCAGCATATTCTGCTGAAGTTGATGTTTGTATGCCCAGCACATTCTTATAAAATTGATGTTTTGTATGTCCATATTCTGCTGAAGTTGATGTTTGTATGTCCAGCACATTCTTATAAAATTTATGTTTTGTATGTCCATATTCTGCTGAAGTTGATGTTTGTGTGTCTACCATGTTCTGCTGAAGCTGACATTTGTGTGTCCAGCATATTCTGCTGAAGATGATGTTTGTATGTTCAGCATGTTCTGCTGAAGCTGACGTTTGTGTGTCCAGCATATTCTGCTGAAGTTGATGTTTGTGGTTGAAATGAAAGAGTAGACTGAATCTAGAGAGTTGTAGGCAAGTGACAGAGACATTGGATGACCTGACCAAGGAAGCAGTGAACTAATCAGATTAACTGTACATCTAGCACCTCATTTTATTTTATTGTAAATTCTAACTTTTGTCCATTGGTTTTCAGCTGACACATAAAATCTTAGTGATGTGTGAACATTGCTTGCTGGACTGACAGCCATGATATCAGTGTACGCTCACGTTTTACAGGCAGACTTTCTCTTGTTTTAGTGGCACTTTTCTTCAGTGTGGATCGAGGTTGACAGACAGGAAGGTGTAAGGTTTCTCATGAGAAACAGGAAACAGTTTAGTATATAGTCAGCCACCCCCCCACCCACATTGCATCGTAGGCTGAAAATCTTTTGAAAACACATCATTTTTTGTTTTGTTTGTTTCTTTTTTGATTCACTTAATGAACTGCTGCAAGAAGTGGAGTTTATGAAAGTTAAGTATGAGATATATGTTAACTGGAGATGGAGTAATGTATGTGTTGACATAATCGTCACAGAGAGAGAGAAAGAGAATGTCTTAGATTTCAGTTGTTTGTATGAGATTTTAAAAATACTGAAACAAGAAATGAGTTACTGAAACATCTGTGTGGTATTTTGTATCATGAGAACAGGTGCCTGTCATACCTTGACTTCAGATACCATGAGAAGAGGTGCCTGTCTTACTTCAGCCTCAGATATCATGAGAAGAGGTGGATGTCTTACCTCATATACTGTGAGAAGAGATGCCTGTCTTAGCTCAAGCTCAGATGCCATGAGAAGAGATGCCTGTCTTACCTCAAGCTCAGATGCCATGAGAAGAGATGCCTGTCTTACCTCAGGCTCAGATGCCATGAGAAGAGATGCCTGTCTTACCTCAAGCTCAGATGCCATGAGAAGAGATGCCTGTCTTACCTCATACACCATGAGAAGAGATGCCTGTCTTACCTCATATACCATAAGAAAAGGTGTCTTGTCTTACCTCAATCTCAGACATTTTCCATGTGTGTATGTGGAAGAGGGGTGCAAAAGGACTTGTCAGATTTGGTTTCATTCTGTTTTCTCTCTCTCTGTCAGTGAGTGGGTGAGTGAGTGAGTGTCTGTCTGCCTGCCTGTCTGTCCAGAAAATGCAGTGTGTGTATTTGTGAGTGAATGGAGAGAAAGTGATAGTGAGTGAGTAGGGCGGAGTGAAGCTGAGAGACGACTTCACAGTTGTACAGACAAGGAGGAAAAAAAAAATGAGATCAAGTATTGAGTTGTGGCAGAATCCAGTAACAGAGGAAAATATGTGCAGGGCATTTTGTGTTACTTGAGTATACTGCCAGTCATGTAACATTGTTTCATGTACTTGTACTGGCTTCATTGTTTCATGTACTTGTACCGGCTTCATTGTTTCCGGCACTTATATCCTGGCTTCATTAATTTCTGCACTTATACTGACTTCATTGTTTCATGTACTTGTACCATTTTAATTGTTTCCTGTACATGTACTGGCTTCATTGTTTCATCTACTTGTACCGGCTTCATTGTTTCCTGTACTTGTACCGACTTCATTGTTTCATGAACTTGCTCTCTTCATAATTTCATGTACTTGCTCTCTTGATTATTTCATGTACTTGCTCTCTTCATTATTTCATGCACTTGTACTGGCTTCATTATTGCATGTACTGGCTTCATAATTTCATGTACTTGCTCTTTTCATTATTTCATGTACTTGTACTGGCTTCATTGTTTCATGTACTTGCTCTCTTCATTATTTCATGCACTTGTACTGGCTTCATTATTTCATGTACTTGCTCTCTTTATTATTTCATGCACTTGTACTGGCTTCATTATTGCATGTACTGTGGTTAGTTGTGACCACGTTTTTGTTCACGTGTGGAACTTTTCACATATAGCACCGACGTAAGCACCCGTGTTTTTTTTTTTTAGTGTGAGCATTAACATGGGGTTCTAGCTGGGGTGTGGGACAGCTGATGATGTCATACTTAATCTGCACAAGAACAGAACATTCTATCTCTCGCTGATCTGTTAAAGAACATTCTAACTCTTGCTTTTCTGCACAGGAACATTCTTACACGTGCTAATCTGTGCAAGAACTTTGATGCACTCGCTAATCTGTGCAAGAACATTGTTACACTCGCTAATCTGTGCAAGAACATTGTTACACTCGCTAATCTGTGCAAGAACTTTGGTACACTCGCTAATCTGTGCAAGAACATTGTTACACTCACTAATCTGTGCAAGAACATTGTTACACTCTGTGCAATAACATTCATACACTCGCTAACCTGTGCAATAACATTCATACATTCGCTAATCTGTGCAATAACATTCATTCCCTCGCAAATCTGTACAGTAACATTCATTCCTTCGCTAATCTGTACAGTAACATTCATACACTCGCTAACCTGTGCAATAACATTCATTCCCTCGCTAATCTGTACAGTAACATTCATTCCTTCGCTAATCTGTACAGTAACATTCATACACTCGCTAATCTGTACAATAACATTCATACACTCGCTAATCTGTACAATAACATTCATACACTCGCTAATCTGTACAATAACATTCATACGCTAGCTAATCTGTGCAAGAACATTGTTACACTCACTAAACTGTGCAAGAACATTGTTACACTCGCTAATCTGTGCAAGAACATTGTTGCACTCGCTAACCTATACAATAACATTGGTACGCTCGCTAATCTGTACAAGAACATTCATACACTCGCTAATCTGTACAGTAACATTCATACACTCGCTAATATGTACAATAACATTCATACGCTCACTAATCTGTACAATAACATTCTTACACATGCTAATATGTACAATAACATTAATACACCCGCTAATCTGTACAAAGTGAGGGAGGAAGTGAGCAAGGTGAGAAAAAAAAACGAATATAAAGTATGAGAATGTATAAATGAAAAACATACAACATCTGATATTTTGGCGTGAGCCTTATTCGAGGATACATACACAACGAAATACAAACATATAGAACTTATCTGAAGTGTCGTGCTCCCAGTGAAGCAGAAATGTGTGTGGAAGAAGGAGGAGGAAAAAAAAACCACGCTGCCTACAGACAAAAGATTCCCGATATAGCCAATCATAACGAAGAAGCGGAGAGAGGGGAGGAGAACAAGTGGGAGAAAGGGGTTGGGGGAAGGCAATAGAAACATGATAGCCGCTAGAGGTGTTGGGGGGGGGGGGAGAGGGAAGAGAAAAGGGGACGCGGAGTGATAATGAATGAAGAACTTAAACACCTACAGGGAGGAAATGTGAAGCTGGTGAATAGGACAAGACCAATATGTTGGCAGAGAAGGAAATAGGATGGTAGTAGGGAGGGGTAGCATAGAGAAAGAAAGTAGAGTATAAAAAAGGCCAGTGAAAAAAGTTACAGAAAGCTGAAGACATTGTTAATTCTAGCTGGGTGGAGACAGCCAGTCTGGAAAATAAGGTGCTGTTCTAGGAACCTCCGAGATCGTACATCTGCGGAACAAGAGCGGATCGCACTAACAGAAATGTCCTGTTTGCCCCTGTGGTTACCAAGGCAAAAATGTTTAGCCACAGGTGTCCAGGCCCTCTTAGAAAATATCATTGAGATGCTGGCGAAATCGATCTCCTAACCATAAGCCAGTCTCACCTATGTACTTCAAACCGCAACGTTTGCACATGATAACACAAATGACATTTCGTGAAGTACAGGTGAAATCCTGTTGTACTGATAACGTGGATTTCTGAACAAAAGACGCAATCCCTCTATTCCTACGTCTACTATTCTGCGCCTTACACAACTTATCGTCCTCCAACTGAATTCTTTTGAATTCAGTGGCCTTTACTTTGACCAGATTAGTGGTATAGCCATGGGTACCAAGATGGGCCCCAGCTACGCGTGTCTGTTCATGGGCCACTTCGAACACATGGTTCTGAGAGCCTTTAGAGGCCCTTTTCCCGCCTTCTATAGACGCTACATAGACGATGGCATTGGGATCACATCAGTGCCAGAGGAAGACCTTAACAACTTGGATCAGTTTTGTTAAAGAATACAATCCTGTCATTTCTCTGCTACTTCCGCCAACTTTCTTGACATTGCCGTCACTATCGGCCCTTCCGGGCTTACTACTTCTATCCACTATTAACCTACAGACTCTCACAGCTACCTCCTGTACTCTTCCTCTCATCCCAGATCGTGTAAGGACTCTATTCCTTTTTCCCAGCTTCTTAGGTTGCGACGTTTGTGTAAGGAGGATTTGGATTTCCAGGATCAAGGCCACAAATTGCTAGATTTCTTCCGTCAACGCGGCTATCCAGACCACGTTCTCTCGTCATCTTGGAACCGCATTAGCCATATATAGCGGCAACAAGCCCTCACCCCTAAACCGCACTGTAGCTCGGACAGAGTGAAACTAGTACTCACGTACCACCCTCATAGCTTGGCAGTTAAGAACATACTGTTTCGCCATCTCCACCTCCTCCAGACCGAGCCTGAGACACGTGAACTTTTTGGGGAACCCCCATTGGTGGCCTACAGACGGGACAAGAACCTCAAGGACCTTTTAATTCGTAGTCATCTTAAGACAGATGACACTTTTTATGGTACCAGACGTTGTGGACGCCGTAGATGTAACACTTGTCCGTTTGTTGTCGAGGCCAGCCAGATCTCTTTCCCTAAATCCATGTTATCAGTACAGGAGGGTTTCACCTGCACTTCACGAAATGTCATTTATGTTATCATGTGCAAACGTTGCGGTTTGAAGTACATAGGTGAGACTGGCTTACGGTTAGGAGATCGATTTCGCCAGCATCTCAGTGATATTTTCTAAGAGGGCCTGGACACCTGTGGCTAAACATTTTTGCCTTGGTAACCACAGGGGCAAACAGGACATTTCTGTTAGTGCGATCCGCTCTTGTTCCGCAGATGTACGATCTCGGAGGGTCCTAGAACAGCACCTTATTTTCCAGACTGGCTGTCTCCACCCAGCTGGAATTAACAATGTCTTCAGCTTTCTGTAACTTTTTCCACTGGCCTTTTTTATACTCTACTTTCTTTCTTTATGCTACCCCTCCCTACTACCATCCTATTTCCTTCTCTGCCAACATATTGGTCTTGTCCTATTCACCAGTTTCACATTTCCTCCCTGTAGGTGTTTAAGTTCTTCATTCATTATCTCTCCGCGTCCCTTTTTCTCCCCCTCCCCCCCCCCCCCCCCCCCCCGACGTGCTAATATGTATAAATAAGGTAGATGGAGGTGTATGGTGCAGTTTTACAAAGTGAGGGAGGAAGTGAGCAAGGTGAGAAAAAAAAACGAATATAAAGTATGAGAATGTATAAATGAAAAACATACAACATCTGATATTTCGGCGTGAGCCTTATTCGAGGACACATACACAACGAAATACAAACATATAGAACTTATCTGAAGTGTCGTGCTCCCAGTGAAGCAGAATTGTGTGTGGAAGAAGGAGGAGGAAAAAAAAACCACGCTGCCTACAGACAAAAGATTCCCGATATAGCAAATCATAGCAAAGAAGCAGAGAGAGGGGAGGAGAACAAGTGGGAGAAAGGGGTTGGGGGAAGGCAATAGAAACATGATAGCCGCTAGAGGTGTTGGGGGGGGGGGGAGAGGGAAGAGAAAAGGGGACGCGGAGTGATAATGAATGAAGAACTTAAACACCTACAGGGAGGAAATGTGAAGCTGGTGAATAGGACAAGACCAATATGTTGGCAGAGAAGGAAATAGGATGGTAGTAGGGAGGGGTAGCATAGAGAAAGAAAGTAGAGTATAAAAAAGGCCAGTGAAAAAAGTTACAGAAAGCTGAAGACATTGTTAATTCTAGCTGGGTGGAGACAGCCAGTCTGGAAAATAAGGTGCTGTTCTAGGAACCTCCGAGATCGTACATCTGCGGAACAAGAGCGGATCGCACTAACAGAAATGTCCTGTTTGCCCCTGTGGTTACCAAGGCAAAAATGTTTAGCCACAGGTGTCCAGGCCCTCTTAGAAAATATCATTGAGATGCTGGCGAAATCGATCTCCTAACCATAAGCCAGTCTCACCTATGTACTTCAAACCGCAACGTTTGCACATGATAACACAAATGACATTTCGTGAAGTACAGGTGAAATCCTGTTGTACTGATAACGTGGATTTCTGAACAAAAGACGCAATCCCTCTATTCCTACGTCTACTATTCTGCGCCTTACACAACTTATCGTCCTCCAACTGAATTCTTTTGAATTCAGTGGCCTTTACTTTGACCAGATTAGTGGTATAGCCATGGGTACCAAGATGGGCCCCAGCTACGCGTGTCTGTTCATGGGCCACTTCGAACACATGGTTCTGAGAGCCTTTAGAGGCCCTTTTCCCGCCTTCTATAGACGCTACATAGACGATGGCATTGGGATCACATCAGTGCCAGAGGAAGACCTTAACAACTTGGATCAGTTTTGTTAAAGAATACAATCCTGTCATTTCTCTGCTACTTCCGCCAACTTTCTTGACATTGCCGTCACTATCGGCCCTTCCGGGCTTACTACTTCTATCCACTATTAACCTACAGACTCTCACAGCTACCTCCTGTACTCTTCCTCTCATCCCAGATCGTGTAAGGACTCTATTCCTTTTTCCCAGCTTCTTAGGTTGCGACGTTTGTGTAAGGAGGATTTGGATTTCCAGGATCAAGGCCACAAATTGCTAGATTTCTTCCGTCAACGCGGCTATCCAGACCACATTCTCTCGTCATCTTGGAACCGCATTAGCCATATATCGCGGCAACAAGCCCTCACCCCTAAACCGCACTGTAGCTCGGACAGAGTGAAGCTAGTACTCACGTACCACCCTCATAGCTTGGCAGTAAAAAACATACTGTTTCGCCATCTCCACCTCCTCCAGACCGAGCCTGAGACACGTGAACTTTTTGGGGAACCCCCATTGGTGGCCTACAGACGGGACAAGAACCTCAAGGACCTTTTAATTCGTAGTCATCTTAAGACAGATGACACTTTTTATGGTACCAGACGTTGTGGACGCCGTAGATGTAACACTTGTCCATTTGTTGTCGAGGCGAGCCAGATCTCTTTCCCTAAATCCACGTTATCAGTACAGGAGGGCTTCACCTGCACTTCACGAAATGTCATTTATGTTATCATGTGCAAACGTTGCGGTTTGAAGTACATAGGTGAGACTGGCTTACGGTTAGGAGATCGATTTCGCCAGCATCTCAGTGATATTTTCTAAGAGGGCCTGGACACCTGTGGCTAAACATTTTTGCCTTGGTAACCACAGGGGCAAACAGGACATTTCTGTTAGTGCGATCCGCTCTTGTTCCGCAGATGTACGATCTCGGAGGGTCCTAGAACAGCACCTTATTTTCCAGACTGGCTGTCTCCACCCAGCTGGAATTAACAATGTCTTCAGCTTTCTGTAACTTTTTCCACTGGCCTTTTTTATACTCTACTTTCTTTCTTTATGCTACCCCTCCCTACTACCATCCTATTTCCTTCTCTGCCAACATATTGGTCTTGTCCTATTCACCAGTTTCACATTTCCTCCCTGTAGGTGTTTAAGTTCTTCATTCATTATCTCTCCGCGTCCCCTTTTTTCTCCCCTCCCCCCCCCCCCCGACACTTCTAGCGGCTATCATGTTTCTATTGCCTTCCCCCAATCCCTTTCTCCCACTTGTTCTCCTCCTCTCTCTCCTCTTCTTCGCTATGATTGGCTATGTCGGAATCTTTTGTTTGTAGGCAGCGTGGTTTTTTTTTCTTCCTCCTCCTTCTTCCACACACATTTCTGCTTCACTGGGAGCACGACACTTCAGATAAGTTCTATATGTTTGTATTTCGTTGTGTATGTATCCTCGAATAAGGCTCACGCCGAAATATCGGATGTTGTATGTTTTTCATTTATACATTCTCATACTTTATATTCGTTTTTTTCCTCACCTTCCTCACTTCCTCCCTCACTTTGTAAAACTGCACCATACACCTCTGTTTACCTTTTTTATTTAAACCAGTTTTACTGCAGTCGCCATCCCTTTTATCTAATCTGTACAAGAACATTCATACACTCGCTAATCTGCACAAGAATATTCATACACTCCCTAATCTGTACAATAACATTCTTACACGTGCTAATATGTACAAGAACATTCATACACTCGCTAATCTGTACAAGAACATTCATACACTCCCTAATCTGTACAATAACATTCTTACACGTGCTAATATGTACAAGAACATTCATACACTCGCTAATCTGCACAAGAACATTCTTACAAGTGCTAATCTGCACAAAAACATTCATACACTCGCTAATCTGCACAAGAACATTCTTACACGTGCTAATCTGCACAAGAACATTCATACACTCGCTAATCTGCACAAAAACATTCATACACGTGCTAATCTGCACAAAAACATTCATACACTCGCTAATCTGCACAAAAACATTCATACACGTGCTAATCTGCACAAAAACATTCATACACGTGCTAATCTGCACAAGAACATTCATACACTCGCTAATCTGCACAAGAACATTCATACACGTGCTAATCTGCACAAGAACATTCATACACTCGCTAATCTGCACAAGAACATTCTTACACGTGCTAATCTATACAGACCATTCTATGTCTCGCTGTCTGTAGACTCATCTATGAACACAAAATGTCATTCATTTTCATAAACATCATTGATACATCAAAACACATCAGATGTGAAGGAATCTAACAAGAAACCCACTATGGGGACTATGAGGGGATGTGCAATATTTCTTTAGCGGACTCCACCAGCATGGGGACTATGTCCCGTTACCGAGTCTTAGGGCACTTCCTGGAGATAGCAGCGAAGGAATGGGACATTAATGTAATACAGCATTTGTGTGTAGTGTATTTCACCTAGAGCTCTTGGTTCATGATATAGATCATGCTGGTGTGGGAGATGACACATCGAACGGGAAAAGCTCAGATTTCAACATTCTACTGTTATCTGATCGATTATCTGCTCCTTGTCACAAGCTTCAAGCCTGACTCAGACACTAAACACCGCTCGGTATCGGAGATTCCCGATCTGCTCTGACAAAGTTCACTACAAACAAGAAGGAAAACTGTTTTCAGTAAGTGCTTACACAATATCTACCCACTATTGGAAATGTCGGACACCTAAATCTATGTGGCCGATCTTACTTTGAAGTTTTCATATTTTAGCTACCTTTTTTAATGCAATTTATGTACATTAACATTTTAGTCAGTTTTTATTGTAAAATATTTGTGTTTGTTGTTCATTTTAAAATATTTGTTCATTTAGTAGTTCTAGTACTCCGGTCTCTGTTTAGTTCTAGTAACTTTACCACTGTCTCAATGTCTTGTAGCTATTTAGTTCTAGTAACTTTACCACTGTCTCAGTGTCTTGTAGCTATTTAGTTCTAGTAACTTTACCACTGTCTCAGTGTCTTGTAGCTATTTAGTTCTAGTAACTTTACCATTGTCTCAGTGTCTTGTAGCTATTTAGTTCTAGTAACTTTACCACTGTCTCAATGTCTTGTAGCTATTTAGTTCTAGTAACTTTACCACTGTCTCAATGTCTTGTAGCTATTTAGTTCTAGTAACTTTACCACTGTCTCAGCGCTTTCTGGCTATATTTTTTGTCTCTACTACTATCTGTCTACTATAGTTTTGTCTGTACACTCTAGTGTTACTTTGCTTCATGTCTGTATTCTGTTTTGTCTCTCATTGATCTTCTTGTCACAATCTTTGCAAGCCAACGAGCACAGTAATCTGTACTTGTTTTTGTATCAAATTAACATACAATAATTTACTGATATTCTGACCATATGTCAGTGTTGTATTCACGTCCATCATGGAAGTCTCAAGTAGAATCGCCAGTCACACCAATATTGTCACAAGTCGAGTCGCTAGTCACACCAATAATGTCACAAGTCGAGTCGCTAGTCACACCAATATTGTCACAAGTCGAGTCGCAACAAACGATCAGGTCACAAATCGAGACGGAGTTTAGCTCTGGAGCCGAGTCTAAGGCGGCTCGCATACTTTCAGGCCAGGTAGACGGATCCGTTGAAAGTATTTAATCCTTCCACAGATCCAGGCCAGGACCAGACCCACGGCCAGCTCTTGACCTGTGTCACTCAGACCCGCAGCCAGGCCGGTCGTAGCGGAAAAATGTTGGGTTTGAAAGTCAGAATGAACAAAAGCAGACTTTAGATGTGAACAAGAACATAATCAGACTTTAGATGTAAATGCGCACAAAATCAGACATTAGATATGATCATCATCATGTGCCGTGCCGACTGGCATTTGATATTATGCTTCTCCAGAGTACGCGATCCTTCATGCAGGCCATCAGCTCAGTTGGTGATCTCCTCTCACACCATCCCGTCAGACTGTCCAGTATCATTTCTCTTGGTCTTCCTCTTGATCTTCTTCCTTCTATTTTTCCTGTTGTTATAATATTTTCAATGCCCCCTCTTCTCATTGCATGTCCTATGAAAGTACATTGCCTCTCTCTTATCTTTTTTCGACAAGATTTTTTGTCTCTCCAGCTCTTCTCCTACATTCTTCATTAGTTATTTTTGCTGTCCAGGGGATTCGCAACATTCTTCTAATAAACCACATTTCTGCTGCTTCCAATGATTTTTGTGCAGACTTGCCTATTGTCCATGATTCACTTCCATATAACAAGATAGGTTCAATATAGCATTTTAAGACTCCTTTTCTAACATTCATTGATAAAGATGTGTTGGTTAATATGTTTCTCATTCTCTGAAATGCTGTCTTTGCTTGGCCTATTCTGTTCCTAATTTCTGTTCTGCATTTCCCATCTGAAGTTATTACTGCTCCAAGGTATTTGAATTTCTGCACCTGCTTTAGAATAGTTCCGTTTAATTTAATACTGCATGGTGGTGGATTCTGTTTCTTAGATATAACCATAGTCTCTGTCTTTTTTATGTTCAAAGTAAGGCCTTTCTGTTCACTTTCTTTGGCCACTTTATCCAAGAGATTTTGCAGGTCTTGTTGGTTCTCAGCTATCAATACTGTGTCGTCAGCATACAGAAGGTTGTTAATATTGTATCCTCCAATTTTTATGCCTGGTTCTGTAATGATCGTTCTTAGAATATTCTCGCTTTACAGAGAAAAAGATCTGGAAATAGTACACATCCTTGTCGTATCCCTTGTTTTATATGTTGATATTTTCCAGTTCTATTTTCAACTCGAATTGCTGCTTCTTGCTTCTAGTATAGATGTTTTATAATCCTCAGGTCTTTGTCGTCTATATTGATATCTTCAAGCATTTTAATAATTTCATTATGTTTCACCTTGTCGAATGCCTTGGTGTAATCAATGAAGCATAAGTAGAGATCTTTCTGTACTTCTAAAGCTCTTTCTTTTAGTGTTCGTAAAGCATAAATGGCATTATGTGTTCCCTTTCCTTCAACAAATCCAAACTGTTCATCTGCTATTTCCATTTTTATCTTTTTCCTTGTTCTTCTCATAATAATTCTCAGAAGTAGCTTCGTTATGTGACATGAGAGGCTGATAGTCCGGTGGTCATCACATTCCTTTGCACCTGGTTTCTTTGGTAGTGCTATAAACGTGGATTTAAGCAAGTCACTGGGCATACAACCACTGTTGTAAATGTCATTCAGTAACTTGGTTATTATTTTTTATTCCTATCTCCTCTAGCGCCTCTATATCTTCTATTGTTATATTATCAGCCCCAGTCGCTTTTCCTTTCTTCATGTGTTTGATGGCATCTATGATTTCATCTTCAAGTATTGGTGGTCCATCACAGTTTTCAGTATCTGGTGTTAATTCTGGTCTTTCTTCTCTATATAGCTCACCGATGTACTCTGTTCATTTGTCCACAATGTCTTCTTTTCCCATTAATATTTTACCTTCTTTTGATTTCAGGCATCTTGTGGTATATTTTGTTTTCCTGCCTGTGAGTTCACTAATTCGTTTGTGCATGCTTTTGCTGTCTTTATTATGAGAGTCCTCTATTTGTCTGCACTGTTCATTTAACCACATTTCCTTTGATTCTCTGCATTTGCATCTTATTTCTTTATTTATCTTGCTATCATTTTCTTGGTTAGTTTTACTCCTCCTCCTCTTATCCATCAGTCCTAAGATGTTGTCTGTCATCCATTTATTTTTAGGGGCTTCTTTTTTCGGTGGTATTATTTCCTTAACAGTTTGGTGTATAGAATCTTTTTATATTGCCCATTGTTCATCTATACTATTTATCTTTTGTTCATCTATACTATTTATCTTTGCTATTGTGTCTATTTGTTATAATAACTCTCTATTGTTCTCGCAGTTCTTGGTCATTTTTAAGGAGTTCTGTATTCAGTTTGATGTTTCTCACTTTTCTGCCTGCTTTCTTTAGCTTTATTCTAATTTTTCCACAGAGTGGGTCATGGTCACTATTGCAGTGGGCTCCTGGCATGGTTTTTGTTGTCAGTAATTCATTGCGGAATCGTTTGTTGATTAAGACGTAGTCTACCTGGTTAAAAGTCTTTTTGTCTGGGCTGCACCACGTTGCCAGTCTTCGGGGATGTTGTTTAAACCAGGTGTTTCCTACAACCATGCTATGTATTCTTGCCCATTCAATTAATTTACTACCTCTGTCCGCCTCTTACCCGCCTGGTATTCCCTTCACTGAGCACATGAGGCACTTTATAGGAGTAGTAGAGCCACCTACTACCCCACCTCGCTCTCTGAGTCTACCGTTTAGATGTAAACAAGAATATAATCAGACTTTAAACGAGCACTAAATCAGACTCCAGAATTAACGTTTACTTGACTTGATCCTTCGTGTACCGTAAGATGTCGACGGGAGATGCAGTTGTCATTTTTGGGCCACGTTAGTGGCTTCAGTGATGTTCCTGCCGTAATTTGTGAGTGTTTCTATACCTCCATCTGTCCATCTTTTCCGGGATCTTCCTCTTGATCTGTGTCCTGTAGTTCTTTGGTTGAAGGTCCTCGCTGCTGGATGTATATGTCTTTCTCAGTAAGTAACCAAACCACTGAATTCTTTGTTTCTCTATATACTGTAGGCACTGTGTAGTGCCTACCAGTCACATCATTTCTTGTCTTACTCCTCCTAGTGACGTTTGCTGCTTTTCGTAGGCATCTCATTTCACGTGTAGATATTTTATTTTGCTGTTTCTTGGTGATCAGAAAAAGAAGATAGACAAATGTAGGCCCTGTGATGAGAAGAAATAATCAGAGAATACCAAAACAAGCTATCAAGTCAAGTGGAGCACAACAGGCCGAAGAAAAAGAGGTCGACCACATGAAACTCTAAAGAGGACATTGTTAAGAGAAGCCAGTTTAATGGGCATAACATCCCTTGATGAAGTTGAAAGACTCGCCGAGAATAGGAAAACTTGGCAAAACAACTATGCGAGCCCTATGTGACGTTTAACGGGACGGGAAGGATGTAAGATGTAGGATGTTTCTTGGGTAAGTGCCCATGTTTGGCACTGCTAGCACAACAATAGTATAAATATGCTTTTAATTAGTTGTCTCTTGGTTTCGAGTATTATGTTGGGATGAGAGCAGTGGGGATATCTTGTGTAGGAGCACAAAATATGACTTTAGATGTCACATTGTAACCCTGTAGGTCTAGTCTCATTTTGGTAATCCATGAAGTAGAAGACATTGTAGTGCCATTATTGAGACTCGTCCAAGTTTTCTTGACGAAATCATTAGCACAATCGTTACCCTTTCTCAATAAAAACTCGCAAACATTGTATCTCACGTTGCCGGTACGGACAGGATGGAGATTTTGTGTAAGACACAGCTCTCTTCCATGTTTTGTTTTCTGTTGACAGACATGCAGCCCTAATGAGTTGCAGATGGTAGTAATGTCAAGGACATCTCACACCGGAAACTATTCTTTGATCACTAGAGAGAGAACTCTTACTTTGAACTGGAAATGAATGATATCAGTAAGTGGTTACCTTTCTTGTGTGTGTTTTACTAACATGGATGGCCAACTACCATCATCATTATGTGCCGTCTCTGCATGAATAGTTTGTGACGTCTGAATCGACATATTGCTAAATTATGTTTCATGCTCTCTGTGTCCTCTCTCTGTCTTTGTCTCTCAGTCACTCTGTCTTCCTCTTTGTCTCTCTCTCTCTCTCTGTGCATGAAGTGGCGAAATGATAGTGAATATATCTGCCAGCCTATTGACTACTGAATGGTGTAAAGTTAACCTGATCTGTGTACCCCATCCATCCATCCATCCATCCATCCATCCGTCCGTCCGTCCATCCATCCATCCATGTTTTTATTTCAAAGAATGAGGCTATTTCAGTGTGTACATGTTAAGTAAAAAAGCCCGACGTACTAGTTATTCTATGTTGGTGAATGTATGGACAAGAATATCATAGGTTTCTTATCTGACATGTTTTTCCCGTTTCTGATCTTTTTTTTTATACTTGGACTAAATGACTGGGCTGAAAGACAGATGGCAGAATGTCGGACAGGCCTCTGTGCCCAATTCTTCAACCTTTAGGAATAAAAATCAGTCAATCAATCAGTCAGTCCCCTCCCCTTTTTTTCCACTTATAACTTGACTGTCAATCATCTCTTTGTTCCGGTACCTCCTTTCTCTTGGCCAGTTTTATCTCTCCGCTTTTTTTTTCCTTTTTAACCCCCCCCCCCCCGAAAAAAAAAAGTCTGTCGCTGTGAGCAGAGAGAACACCAACTCCTCAGTTTATACACACAGCTCTACCTCACTCAGCCACCTCCTTGCTGCGAGCAGAGAGAACATCAACTCCTCAGTTTATACATACAGCTCTACCTCACTCAGCCACCTCCTTGCTGTGTCGATATGCTCCCTCGGCCAAGAAAACAAGAATTCCCAGCATGGGGACTCCCCATCCGATGCTATGTCTGTGCTTCAACATCATCACATCACTGAAACTTGTTTTAACACTTCATTAAAAGTTCAGAAACTGTTTTATCAGGCATTTACTTTAGGACAGTCTTTTCCCAGACTGTTTTATCAGGCATTTACTTTAGGACAGTCTTTTCCCAGACTGTTTTATCAGGCATTTACTTTAGGACAGTCTTTTCCCAGACTGTTTTATCAGACTTTTACGTTAGGAAGTCTTTTCCTGGTCTGTTTTATCAGGCATTTACTTTAGGACAGTCTTTTCCCAGACTGTTTTATCAGACTTTTACGTTAGGAAGTCTTTTCCTGGTCTGTTTTATCAGGCATTTACTTTAGGACAGTCTTTTCCCAGTCTGTTTTGTCAGAATTTTACGTTATGACAGTCTTTTCCCAGTCTGTTTTATCAGAATTTTACGTTAGGAAGTCTTTTCCCGGTCGGTTTTATCAGACTTTTACGTTATGACAGTCTTTTCCTGGAATGTATAAACTAGAAATTAAAGTAGTAACAGCTTTATTACTTAACAACTACAAAGTTGTGACGTTTCGACTTGAGCCTTAATCATACAAACACATACAGGACGAAGAAATAGAGAAAGGAGATAAAATATATATTAACATGAATGCTATGTTAAAAAAAGGATATAAAATGAACAGGGCATTTAGCTGTAACTTGTGAGTAGATGCTGCTTGTCCTACGCTTGTTCAGAAATGGGCGTGGTGGAACGTAGGGAATGTTTAAATGGAGACTTGTGATATGTGATGGGTGGGTCGTAACTGAGGGTGGGTAGGTGGGGAAACCGTGGAGGGGAGAGAGAGTGATACAATGTTAACCTAGCCAGGAGAAGGTAAAATAGATGATTATAGTTAGAGTAGAGGGGTTGTAATGTGATGCTGTGAGGAGGTTCTGAGCTATGTGTAACAAGTGAGAAGAGTGGAGCTTGGTGGAGAGGGATTATGATTGTTGAAGAGGAGAATGTTAGGTGTAGCTGAATAGCGAGTTCAAACCGTGTAGTTCCAGCGTCCCATTCCATGTCCAGCGTGTGGTTCCCCACCCACCACCCTCAGTTACGACTCACCGACCACATATCACAAGTCTCCATTTAAACATTCCTTATGCTCCACCATGCCCATTTCTGAACAAGCGTCGGACAAGCTACATCTGCTTACAAGTTACAGCTAAGTGCCCTGTTCATTTTATTTCCCTTTTTTTAAACATAGCATTCATGTGAATCTGTACTTTATCTCGTCTCTCTATTTCTTCGTCCTGTATGTTTTTTTTAATGATTAAGGCTCACGCCGAAACGTCACAATTTTGTAGTCGTTAAGTAATAAAGCTGTTACTACTTTTTCCCCTAGTTTATACATTCTGGTATCACAGCTTTACTGCAGTGCTTCATGTGTAGTTGTATACTTATATACTAATTATTATGTGTTACTAAGTCTTTTCTCAGACTTTTTTTTATCAAACTTTTACTTTAGGAAGTCTCTTCCCGGTCTGTTTTATCAGACTTTTGCATTAGGACAGTCTTTTACTTTAGGACAGTCTTTTCCCGGTCTGTTTTATCAGACTTTTCCCTGGTCTGTTTTGTAAAACTTTTACGTTAGGACAGACTTTCCCCGCTGACGGCAGACAATCATGTGAGTATGTATCAGTTTATTGTCACTATGTGTGTGTTTTTGTGGAGGGGGGGGGGGGAAATGTGGAATGTGTGAAATAACAGTACTCGCGCGGAATAAGACTGTAGTCATATCTAACTATTTGTTAGATTTGGCTAACAAAAACCGATCAAGACCTTATTCCACCTCCCAGTGTTGTCTGGAGTACAGGGATCTACCTCCCAGTGAGGTATAGGGATAGGAAGAGAGAGGTGGTAGTAAATATAAGCGACGGATGTGTCGGGCCGAATAGCGCAAATATAGCAGCCTAGCTGTAAACACTGGCACAACGGAACCACCCCAGTTTTCAGGTCAACACAGAGGAAAAAAAAAACACGCGTGAAAGATTTTTTTGGTGAAACAAATTTCTGGCTTCATGATAAGTTGATGGTGATGTATTCTGACTTACTGATTAAGAGCAGAGATCAATATTTGCGTGATTTCCTGCAGACATTTGTGCGTAGTTGTCAACAGTTCTTCCAGGTCGGCGGGCGGGACGGGACATGAAGAATAACCAGGCCAGTTTTATACGGGAAAACTGTATAATCATACGATATGTCACTATAGAACAGTATAATCATACGATATGTCACTGTAGAACAGTATAATCATACGATATGTCACTATAGAACAGTATAATCATACGATATGTCACTATAGAACAGTATAATCATACGATATGTCACTGTAGAACAGTATAATCATACGATATGTCACTATAGAACAGTATAATCATACGATATGTCACTGTAGAACAGTATAATCATACGATATGTCACTATAGAACAGTATAATCATACGATATGTCACTGTAGAACAGTATAATCATACGATATGTCACTATAAAACAGTATAATCATACGATATGTCACTATAAAACAGTATAATCATACGATATGTCACCATAAAACAGTATAATCATACGATATGTCACTATAAAACAGTATAATCATACGATATGTCACTATAAAACAGTATAATCATACGATATGTCACTATAAAACAGTATAATCATACGATATGTCACTGTAGAACAGTATAATTATACGATATGTCACTATAAAACAGTATATCATACGATATGTCACTATAAAACAGTATAATCATCGATATGTCACTATAAAACAGTATAATCATACGATATGTCACTATAAAACAGTATAATCATACGATATGTCACCGTAAAACAGTATAATCATACGATATGTCACTGTAGAACAGTATAATCATACGATATGTCACTGTAGAAAAATGTAATCATACGATATGTCACTGTAGAACAGTATAATCATACGATATGTCACTGTAGAACAGTATAATCATACGATATGTCACTGTAGAACAGTATAATCATACGATATTTCACTATAGAACAGTATAATCATACGATATGTCACCATAAAACAGTATATCATACGATGTCACTGTAGAACGTATAATCATACGATATGTCACTGTAGAAAAATATAATTATACGATATGTCACTGTAGAACAGTATAATCATACGATATGTCACTGTAGAAAAATATAATTATACGATATGTCACTGTAGAACAGTATAATCATACGATATGTCACTGTAGAAAAATATAATTATACGATATGTCACTGTAGAACAGTATAATCATACGATATGTCACTGTAGAACAGTATAATCATACTATGTCACTGTAGAACAGTATAATCATACGATATTTCACTATAGAACATAATCATACGATATGTCAATATAGAACAGTATAATCATACGATATGTCACTGTAGAACAGTATAATCATACGATATGTCACTGTAGAACAGTATAATCATACGATATGTCACTATAGAACAGTATAATCATACGATATGTCACTATAGAACAGTATAATCATACGATATGTCACTGTAGAACAGTATAATCATACGATATGTCACTGTAGAACAGTATAATCATACGATATGTCACTATAGAACAGTATAATCATACGATATGTCACTATAGAACAGTATAATCATACGATATGTCACTGTAGAACAGTAATCATACGATATGTCACTGTAGAACAGTATAATCATACGATATGTCACTATAGAACAGTATAATCATACGATATGTCACTATAGAACAGTATAATTATACGATATGTCACTGTAGAACAGTATAATCATACGATATGTCACCATAAAACAGTATAATCATACGATATGTCACTATAGAACAGTATAATCATACGATATGTCACTGTAGAACAGTATAATCATACGATATGTCACTATAGAACAGTATAATCATACGATATGTCACTGTAGAACAGTATAATCATACGATATGTCACCATAAAACAGTATAATCATACGATATGTCACTATAGAACAGTATAATCATACGATATGTCACTATAGAACAGTATAATCATACGATATGTCACTGTAGAACAGTATAATCATACGATATGTCACCATAAAACAGTATAATCATACGATATTTCACTATAGAACAGTATAATCATACGATATGTCACCATAAAACAGTATAATCATACGATATGTCACCATAAAACAGTATAATCATACGATATTTCACTATAGAACAGTATAATCATACGATATGTCACCATAAAACAGTATAATCATACGATATGTCACCATAAAACAGTATAATCATACGATATGTCACCATAAAACAGTATAATCATACGATGTGTCACCGTAAAACAGTATAATCATACGATGTGTCACCGTAAAACAGTATAATCATACGATGTGTCACCATAAAACAGTATAATCATACGATGTGTCACCATAAAACAGTATAATCATACGATGTGTCACCATAAAACAGTATAATCATACGATGTGTCACCATAAAACAGTATAATCATACGATGTGTCACCATAAAACAGTATAATCATACGATGTGTCACCATAAAACAGTATAATCATACGATGTGTCACCATAAAACAGTATAATCATACGATGTGTCACCATAAAACAGTATAATCATACGATGTGTCACCATAAAACAGTATAATCATACGATGTGTCACCATAAAACAGTATAATCATACGATATTTCACTATAGAACAGTACAATCATACGATGTGTCACCAAAAAACAGTATAATCATACGATATGTCACCATAAAACAGTATAATCATACGATATGTCACCATAAAACAGTATAATCATACGATATGTCACTATAGAACAGTATAATCATACGATATGTCACTATAGAACAGTATAATCATACGATATGTCACCATAAAACAGTATAATCATACGATATGTCACTGTAGAACAGTATAATCATACGATATGTCACCATAAAACAGTATAATCATACGATATGTCACCATAAAACAGTATAATCATACGATGTGTCACTATAGAACAGTATAATCATACGATATATCACTATAGAACAGTATAATCATACGATATGTCACTATAGAACAGTATAATCATACGATATGTCACCATAAAACAGTATAATCATACGATATGTCACTGTAGAACAGTATAATCATACGATGTGTCACTGTAGAACAGTATAATCATACGATATGTCACTGTAGAACAGTATAATCATACGATATGTCACCATAAAACAGTATAATCATACGATATGTCACTATAGAACAGTATAATCATACGATATGTCACTATAGAACAGTATAATCATACGATATGTCACTGTAGAACAGTATAATCATACGATATGTCACTGTAGAACAGTATAATCATACGATATGTCACCATAAAACAGTATAATCATACGATATGTCACTATAGAACAGTACAATCATACGATGTGTCACTATAGAACAGTATAATCATACGATGTGTCACTATAGAATAGTATAATCATACGATATGTCACTATAGAACAGTATAATAATACGATATGTCACTGTAGAACAGTAATAATCATACGATATTCACTGTAGAACAGTAATCATACGATATGTCACTGTAGAACAGTATAATCATACGATATGTAACTGTAGAACAGTATAATCATACGATATGTCACGATAAAAGTATAATCATACGATGTGTCACCATAAAACAGTATAATCATACGATATGTCACTGTAGAACAGTAATAATCATACGATGTGTCACCATAAAACAGTATAATCATACGATTGTCACCATAAAACAGTAATCATACGATGTGTCACCATAAACGGTATAATCATACGATGTGTCACCATAAAACAGTATAATCATACGATGTCACCATAAAACAGTAAATCATACGATGTGTCACCATAAAACATATACGATGTGTCACCATAAAACAGTATAATCATACGATGTGTCACGATAAAATAGTATAATCATACGATGTGTCACCATAAAACAGTATAATCATACGATGTGTCACCATAAAACAGTATAATCATACGATGTGTCACCATAAAACAGTATAATCATACGATGTGTCACCATAAAACAGTATAATCATACGATGTGTCACCATAAAACAGTATAATTATACGATATGTCACTGTAGAACAGTATAATCATACGATATTTCACTATAGAACAGTATAATCATACGATATGTCACCATAAAACAGTATAATCATACGATATGTCACTGTAGAACAGTATAATCATACGATATGTCACTGTAGAACAGTATAATCATACGATATGTCACTGTAGAACAGTATAATCATACGATATGTCACGATAAAACAGTATAATCATACGATATTTCACTATAGAACAGTATAATCATACGATATGTCACCATAAAACAGTATAATCATACGATATGTCACCATAAAACAGTATAATCATACGATATGTCACTGTAGAACAGTATATCATACGATATGTCACCGTAAAACAGTATAATCATACGATGTGTCACCATAAAACAGTATAATCATACGATATTTCACTATAGAACAGTATAATCATACGATATGTCACCATAAAACAGTATAATCATACGATATGTCACTGTAGAACAGTATAATCATACGATAGTCACTGTAGAACAGTATAATCTACGATATGTCACTGTAAACAGTATAATCATACGATTTCACTGTAGAACAGTATAATCATACGATATGTCACCATAAAACAGTATAATCATAGATATTTCACTATAGAACAGTATAATCATACGATATGTCACCATAAAACAGTATAATCATACGATATGTCACCATAAAACAGTATAATCATACGATATGTCACCATAAAACAGTATAATCATACGATATGTCACCGTAAAACAGTATAATCATACGATATGTCACCATAAAACAGTATAATCATACGATGTGTCGCCATAAAACAGTATAATCATACGATGTGTCACTATAGAACAGTATAATCATACGATATGTCACTGTAGAACAGTATAATCATACGATATGTCACTATAGAACAGTATAATCATACGATATGTCACCATAAAACAGTATAATCATACGATGTGTCACCATAAAACAGTATAATCATACGATGTGTCACCGTAAAACAGTATAATCATACGATGTGTCACCATAAAACAGTATAATCATACGATGTGTCACCATAAAACAGTATAATCATACGATGTGTCACCATAAAACAGTATAATCATACGATGTGTCACCATAAAACAGTATAATCATACGATGTGTCACCATAAAACAGTATAATCATACGATGTGTCACCATAAAACAGTATAATCATACGATGTGTCACCATAAAACAGTATAATCATACGATGTGTCACCATAAAACAGTATAATCATACGATGTGTCACCATAAAACAGTATAATCATACGATGTGTCACCATAAAACGGTATAATCATACGATATGTCACTGTAGAA
Source organism: Achatina immaculata (assembly GCA_009760885.1). Classification (NCBI taxonomy): domain Eukaryota; kingdom Metazoa; phylum Mollusca; class Gastropoda; order Stylommatophora; family Achatinidae; genus Lissachatina; species Lissachatina immaculata. The sequence goes on along the minus strand of CM019692.1, from coordinate 30,059,882 downwards.
CAGTATAATCATACGATATGTCACTGTAGAACAGTATAATCATACGATATGTCACTGTAGAACAGTATAATCATACGATATGTCACCATAAAACAGTATAATCATACGATATGTCACTATAGAACAGTACAATCATACGATGTGTCACTATAGAACAGTATAGTCATACGATATGTCACTATAGAACAGTATAATCATACGATATGTCACCATAAAACAGTACAATCATACGATATGTCACTATAGAACAGTACAATCATACGATGTGTCACTATAGAACAGTATAATCATACGATATGTCACTATAGAACAGTATAATCATACGATATGTCACCATAAAACAGTATAATCATACGATATGTCACTATAGAACAGTACAGTCATACGATGTGTCACTATAGAACAGTATAATCATACGATGCGTCACTATAGAACAGTATAATCATACGATGTGTCACTATAGAACAGTATAATCATACGATATTTCACTATAGAATTGTATAATCATACGATGTGTCACTATAGAACAGTATAATCATACGATGTGTCACCATAAAACAGTATAATCATACGATGTGTCACTATAGAACAGTACAATCATATGATGTGTCACTACATAACAGTATAATCATACGATGTGTTACTATAGAACAGTATAATCATACGATGTGTCACTATAGAACAGTATAATCATACGATGTGTCACTATAGAACAGTATAATCATACGATGTGTCACTATAGTACAGTATGATCATACGATGTGTCACTATAGAACAGTATAATCATACGATGCGTCACTATAGAACAGTATAATCATACGATGTGTCACTATAGAGCAGTATAATCATACGATGTGTCACTATAGAGCAGTATAATCATACGATGTGTCACTATAGAGCAGTATAATCATACGATATGTCACTGTAGAACAGTATAATCATACGATATGTCACTATAGAACAGCTTGTAACAATCAGAGAAGATTATGTGACTGAAAGTGACAATGAAACATCTTGTTTCTACTTTTTTGTCCTCCGTAAAATTTTCTTAAATCTTTCTCAGTTACACGAAGGCACCCCCCCCCCCCCCCCCCAATATTTGAGTGTATAAATACAAAGTTTCCTCTCTTAACACTGGAACTTCAGAAATCTTTTTTTTTTTTTTTGTTGGCTGTTATGAAAATATTATCTTACAATATCTGGATAAAGTCGTTGATAAACAAGAAGACTAATTCTTCTTCTTCTTCTTCTACAGAGGGTAAGCTCGATGCTACTGACGAGCTTGTGTCTTGTAGCTGTAGCCTGGACACAGTGAAGCTGTTAAGAGTAAATATAATGTTCCAGCACAGCCCACGAGGTGTGACATCCCAGCACCCGGCCTACCTCCAGCTCGACAAGTCTGTGTCTGATATCAAGGTGTCCATGCAAAACCAGGTAACTATTGTGGGCTGGGAAGTGCTAGCTACAATGACAAGAAACAGAATCTTTGCAAGTTAGATTGTGTTATAACTCCCAGTCTAAGAGAGAGAGAGAGAGAGAGAGAGAGAGAGAGAGAGAGAGAGGTGTCTTGTCTCTAATAATTTTGTACTAAATCAAGTGTGTGAGAAGAATGAAAGATGGAGTGATGAAGGGCAGAATGTAAGACGGGCCTGCGTGCCCAATTCTTTACCCTTGAAAAATAAAGATTCATTCATAACCTTTAACCTTGACCTGGACAGGATGTTAAAACTGCCAATATAAGAGAGGGAGGTGTCTTGTCACTAATAACCTTTAACACTGACCTGGACGGGATAATAAACACCATAACAGAACATACAAGACACCAGCTGAGGCAGTTATTTTAGACGGTATAATCCAGCAAGACACCGACTGTGGCTTTTATTTTATGGCGCAGAATCCAGCAAGATACCAGCTGGGGTGTTATTTTGGGGCATAGAATCAAGCAAGATACCAGCTGGGGTTGTTATTTTGGGGTGTATAATCCAGAAATACACCGGCTGGGGGGTGTTATTTTAGGGCATAGAATCAAGCAAGACACCAGCTGGGGTTGTTATTTTAAGGCATAGAATCCCTGAAGACACCAGAGGCAGGAGCTTGGAGATGAGTCAGTATTGCTGGAAATATGGGATGGTCCATCTGCCTGCAGAGCTAGCGAGAAAGTAAAGACATCGAGGAAGAGAGAAAGTAAAGACATCGAGGAAGAGAGAAAGTAAAGACATCGAGGAAGAGAGAAAGTAAAGACAGTGAGGGAGAGAGAAAGTAAATACAGTGAGGGAGAGAAAAAGTAAAGACATCGAGGAAGAGAGAAAGTAAAGACAGTGAGGGAGAGAGAAAGTAAAGACATCGAGGGAGAGAGAAAGTAAAGACATCGAGGGAGAGAGAAGTAAAGACATCGAGGGAGAGAGAAAGTAAAGACATCGAGGAAGAGAGAAAGTAAAGACATCGAGGAAGAGAGAAAGTAAAGACAGTGAGGGAGAGAGAAAGTAAAGACAGTGAGGGAGAGAGAAAGTAAAGACAGTGAGGGAAAGAGAAAGTAAAGACAGCGAGGGAGAGAGAAAGTAAAGACATCGAGGAAGAGAGAAAGTAAAGACATTGAGGGAGAGAGAAAGTAAAGACAGCGAGGGAGAGAGCTAGCATATTCATTGGGGATCAGCAAGTGTATTCCTTGGGGATCATTAGAGGCCTAAGCTAGCGTATTCCTTGGGGATCATTAGAGGCTTAAGCTAGCGTATTCCTTGGGGATCATTAGAGGCCAAGCTAGTGTATTCATTGGGGATCATTAGAGGCCAAGCTATAGTATTCATTGGGGATCATTAGAGGCCAAGCTAGCATATTCATTGGGGATCATCAGAGGACTAAACAAGCGTATTCCTTGGTGATCATTAGAGACCAAAGCAAATGTATCCCTTGGGGATAATTAGAGGCCTAAGCAAGCGTATTCCTTGAGGATCATGAACCTGTAAATTCTGTACAATCCAAGACAATGATTATTATAGAATTTTCACGATAAATCTCTTGGATTTGTGTTCTTATTCTACATGAGGCGCCGACTGGGATCTTACAAATTCTTGTATAACAGATGATAACTGTTACATGATGACTAGGATCTTACAAATTGTTGTATAACAGATGATAACTGTTACATGATGACTAGGATCTTACAAATTGTTGTATAACAGATGATAACTGTTACATGATGTCTTGTCTCTAATAATTTTGTACTAAATCAAGTGTGTGAGAAGAATGAAAGATGGAGTGATGAAGGGCAGAATGTAAGACGGGCCTGCGTGCCCAATTCTTTACCCTTGAAAAATAAAGATTCATTCATAACCTTTAACCTTGACCTGGACAGGATGTTAAAACTGCCAATATAAGAGAGGGAGGTGTCTTGTCACTAATAACCTTTAACACTGACCTGGACGGGATAATAAACACCATAACAGAACATACAAGACACCAGCTGAGGCAGTTATTTTAGACGGTATAATCCAGCAAGACACCGACTGTGGCTTTTATTTTATGGCGCAGAATCCAGCAAGATACCAGCTGGGGTGTTATTTTGGGGCATAGAATCAAGCAAGATACCAGCTGGGGTTGTTATTTTGGGGTGTATAATCCAGAAATACACCGGCTGGGGGGTGTTATTTTAGGGCATAGAATCAAGCAAGACACCAGCTGGGGTTGTTATTTTAAGGCATAGAATCCCTGAAGACACCAGAGGCAGGAGCTTGGAGATGAGTCAGTATTGCTGGAAATATGGGATGGTCCATCTGCCTGCAGAGCTAGCGAGAAAGTAAAGACATCGAGGAAGAGAGAAAGTAAAGACATCGAGGAAGAGAGAAAGTAAAGACATCGAGGAAGAGAGAAAGTAAAGACAGTGAGGGAGAGAGAAAGTAAATACAGTGAGGGAGAGAAAAAGTAAAGACATCGAGGAAGAGAGAAAGTAAAGACAGTGAGGGAGAGAGAAAGTAAAGACATCGAGGGAGAGAGAAAGTAAAGACATCGAGGGAGAGAGAAGTAAAGACATCGAGGGAGAGAGAAAGTAAAGACATCGAGGAAGAGAGAAAGTAAAGACATCGAGGAAGAGAGAAAGTAAAGACAGTGAGGGAGAGAGAAAGTAAAGACAGTGAGGGAGAGAGAAAGTAAAGACAGTGAGGGAAAGAGAAAGTAAAGACAGCGAGGGAGAGAGAAAGTAAAGACATCGAGGAAGAGAGAAAGTAAAGACATTGAGGGAGAGAGAAAGTAAAGACAGCGAGGGAGAGAGCTAGCATATTCATTGGGGATCAGCAAGTGTATTCCTTGGGGATCATTAGAGGCCTAAGCTAGCGTATTCCTTGGGGATCATTAGAGGCTTAAGCTAGCGTATTCCTTGGGGATCATTAGAGGCCAAGCTAGTGTATTCATTGGGGATCATTAGAGGCCAAGCTATAGTATTCATTGGGGATCATTAGAGGCCAAGCTAGCATATTCATTGGGGATCATCAGAGGACTAAACAAGCGTATTCCTTGGTGATCATTAGAGACCAAAGCAAATGTATCCCTTGGGGATAATTAGAGGCCTAAGCAAGCGTATTCCTTGAGGATCATGAACCTGTAAATTCTGTACAATCCAAGACAATGATTATTATAGAATTTTCACGATAAATCTCTTGGATTTGTGTTCTTATTCTACATGAGGCGCCGACTGGGATCTTACAAATTCTTGTATAACAGATGATAACTGTTACATGATGACTAGGATCTTACAAATTGTTGTATAACAGATGATAACTGTTACATGATGACTAGGATCTTACAAATTGTTGTATAACAGATGATAACTGTTACATGATGACTAGGATCTTACAAATTGTTGTATAACAGATGATAACTGTTATGTGATGACTAGGATCTTACAAATTATTAACAGATGATAACTGTTACATGCTGACTAGGATCCTACAAATTGTTGTATAACAGATGATAAATGTTACATGCTGACTGGGATCTTACAAATTGTTGTTTAGCAGATGATAACTGTTATTTGCTGACTGGAATCTTACAAATTGCTGTATAACAGATGATAACTGTTACATGCAGACTGGAATCTTACAAATTGCTGTATAACAGATGATAAATGTTACATGGTGACTGGAATCTTACAAATTGTTCTATAACAGATGATAAATGTTACATGCTGACTGAGATCTTACAAATTGTTGTTTAACAGATGATAATTGTTACTTGCCAACTAGGATCTTACAAATTGTTGTATAACAGATGATAACTGTTACATGATGACTAGGATCTTACAAATTGTTGTATAACAGATGATAACTGTTATGTGATGACTAGGATCTTACAAATTATTAACAGATGATAACTGTTACATGCTGACTAGGATCCTACAAATTGTTGTATAACAGATGATAAATGTTACATGCTGACTGGGATCTTACAAATTGTTGTTTAGCAGATGATAACTGTTATTTGCTGACTGGAATCTTACAAATTGCTGTATAACAGATGATAACTGTTACATGCAGACTGGAATCTTACAAATTGCTGTATAACAGATGATAAATGTTACATGGTGACTGGAATCTTACAAATTGTTCTATAACAGATGATAAATGTTACATGCTGACTGAGATCTTACAAATTGTTGTTTAACAGATGATAATTGTTACTTGCCAACTAGAATCTTACAAATTGCTGTTTAACAGATGATAACTGTTACTTGCCGACTAGAATCTTACAAATTGCTGTGTAACAGATGATAACTGTTACTTGCCGACTAGAATCTTACAAATTGCTGTGTAACAGATGATAACTGTTACTTGCCGACTGGAATCTTACTAACCCCTGTCAAACAAACAGTCTTTTGGGTGATCTGGTGGGTGGTACTACTAGTCCCTGTCAGAAAAGAGTCTTGCGTATGGTCTGGTAGACAGTACTGCTAGTCTTTGTCAAATAAACTGTCTTGTTGGTGGTCTGGTAGGTGGTACTAGCTCCTGCCAAATAAACTGTCTTGTTGGTGGTCTGGTAGGTGGTACTAGCTCCTGTCAAATAAACTGTCTTGTTGGTGGTCTGGTAGGTGGTACTAGCTCCTGTCAAATAAACTGTCTTGTTGGTGGTCTGGTAGACAGTACTGCTAGTCTTTGTCAAATAAACTGTCTTGTTGGTGGTCTGGTAGGTGGTACTAGCTCCTGTCAAATAAACTGTCTTGTTGGTTGTCTGGTAGGTGGTACTACTAGCTCCTGTCAAATAAACTGTCTTGTTGGTGGTCTGGTAGGTGGTACTAGCTCCTGTCAAATAAACTGTCTTGTTGGTGGTCTGGTAGGTGGTATTAGCTCCTGTCAAATAAACTGTCTTGTTGGTGGTCTGGTAGGTGGTACTACTAGCTCCTGTCAAACAAACTGTCTTGTCGGTGGTCTGGTAGGTGGTACTAGCTCCTGTCAAACAAAATGAGTTGTGTGTGACTCGGGATTGTCAGGGACTACCGGAGTAAACCCGAAAGTATAAAGAAACTGAAAGTATAAAGAAACTGAAAGTATAAAGAAACTGAAAGTATAAAGAAACTGAAAGTATAAAGAAACCTGAAAGTATAAAGAAACTGAAAGTATAAAGAAACTGAAAGTATAAAGAAACTGAAAGTATATAGAAACCTGAAAGTATAAAGAAACCTGAAAGTATAAAGAAACTGAAAGTATAAAGAAACCTGAAAGTATAAAGAAACTGAAAGTATAAAGAAACCTGAAAGTATATAGAAACCTGAAAGTATAAAGAAACCAAAAGTATAAAGAAACCTGAAAGTATAAAGAAACTTGAAGGTAGGGAACCTGAACTAGCTAGGTGTGACGTTCTTTATTCTACCTCCTTCTGGCACCCACGGGGACTCGCTTAGATTTCCTCAAGTATGGACCTTGCCCTTTCTCTAAGTTGACTGACAGAAAGAACATCATTCCCAAGGCCAGCTAGGACGTTTCATTGCCTGTGTCAGAACTATCTTATAAGACAAGTATTATCACTAAATACCATGTGATGATCACGGAATATCAGTTCATTATTGAACTTTACACCATTTTATTGCTAATTGTTGCTTAACAATGTAGACTTCACTGTTTAACAATGTAGATGTTAACCCTGTTTAACAATTAGACCTTCACCCTGTTCAAGAGTGTAGATGTTTGTGAACATCTGGTTCTGTCTACACTATTTCACTCTATCTTGTCATGACATTACATGTACACTCCATGTGCTGATACAGTTTTATCTCAAGATTTAACTTATCTTTCTTGAGTTCAGTTAAAATCTGATGATGATGTAACAACTCGCAACACTGAAGATTATTTGAATGTTAATTCTAAGAATGATGATGATTGTATATTATTTGAATATTAATCCTAACGATGATGATTATCACCAGCTGAAGGTTCCTGCTGACTGCCAGCGGTGGTTCTACAAGAACAAAGAACTAAAGAACAGTGAGAAGATATCAGACAAGAACATGAAAACTGATGATTACATTCAGGTCAAGACACTAACGGACCTCCCAGCATGCACAGCTTAACTGGAAACAAAAGCCACCTGTAAGAACTGGAGCCAACTTGACATCATTAGCCACCATCATGACCTGCTTACTACCACATCATTAGCCACCATCATGACCTGCTTACTACCACATCATTAGCCACCATCATGACCTGCTTACTACCACATCATTAGCTACCATCACGACCTGCTTACTACCACATCAATAAAAAAACACTGACTTATTCATAATAAACAAACTTCAAAGATGGCACCTCTGCCAGAATAGCTCAGGCTGACATAAACCTGGGGATCAAAGTCAATCCTGGAGCACAGATTGTTAAATTATATAAAACTTTTTAAAAGTTTAGATTGTAAAGTATAAAAGCAAATAAATACTGTGGGCAGACAGACAACTGGTCGCATTCTGTGGACAGACAAGAAGATATGCAGATAAGAAGATATGCAGACAAGTAAATATGTAGACAAGAAGATAGACAGGCAAGAAAATAACAGACAAGAAGACAGAAAGATAAGAAAATAACAGACATGAAGACAATACACAACAACATAACAGACAAAAAGATAACAGACAACAAAATAACAAATAAGAAAATAGACAAGAAAATAACACACAAGAAGATAAAATACAAGAACTTAACAGACAAGAAGATAGACAAGAAAATAGCAGACAAGAACAAGAAAACAACAGACAAGAAGATAGATGAGAAAATAACAGACAAGAAGAGAGATGAGAAACTAGCAGACAAGAAGAGAGATTAGAAAATAGCAGACAATAGACAAGAAAATAGCAAACACAAAGATAGATGAGAAAATAGCGGACAAAAAGAGAAATGAGAAAATAGTAGACAAGAAGATAGATGAGAAAATAACAGACAAGAAGATAGATAAGAAAATAGCAGACAAGAAGATAGACAATAGCAAACAAGAAGATAGACAAGAAAATAGCAGACAAGAAAAGAAACCTGAAAGTATAAAGAAACCAAAAGTATAAAGAAACCAAAAGTATAAAGAAACCAAAAGTATAAAGAAACCAAAAGTATAAAGAAACCAAAAGTATAAAGAAACCAAAAGTATAAAGAAACCAAAAGTATAAAGAAACCAAAAGTATAAAGAAACCAAAAGTATAAAGAAACCAAAAGTATAAAGAAAGCTGAAAGAATAAAGAAACCCAAAAGTATAAAGAAACCAAAAGTATAAAGAAACCAAAAGTATAAAGAAAGCTGAAAGAATAAAGAAACTTGAAGGTAGGGAACCTGAACTAGCTAGGTGTGACGTTCTTTATTCTACCTCCTTCTGGCACCCACGGGGACTCGCTTAGATTTCCTCAAGTATGGACCTTGCCCTTTCTCTAAGTTGACTGACAGAAAGAACATCATTCCCAAGGCCAGCTAGGACGTTTCATTGCCTGTGTCAGAACTATCTTATAAGACAAGTATTATCACTAAATACCATGTGATGATCACGGAATATCAGTTCATTATTGAACTTTACACCATTTTATTGCTAATTGTTGCTTAACAGTGTAGACTTCACTGTTTAACAATGTAGATGTTAACCCTGTTTAACAATTAGACCTTCACCCTGTTCAAGAGTGTAGATGTTTGTGAACATCTGGTTCTGTCTACACTATTTCACTCTATCTTGTCATGACATTACATGTACACTCCATGTGCTGATACAGTTTTATCTCAAGATTTAACTTATCTTTCTTGAGTTCAGTTAAAATCTGATGATGATGTAACAACTCGCAACACTGAAGATTATTTGAATGTTAATTCTAAGAATGATGATGATTGTATATTATTTGAATATTAATCCTAACGATGATGATTATCACCAGCTGAAGGTTCCTGCTGACTGCCAGCGGTGGTTCTACAAGAACAAAGAACTAAAGAACAGTGAGAAGATATCAGACAAGAACATGAAAACTGATGATTACATTCAGGTCAAGACACTAACGGACCTCCCAGCATGCACAGCTTAACTGGAAACAAAAGCCACCTGTAAGAACTGGAGCCAACTTGACATCATTAGCCACCATCATGACCTGCTTACTACCACATCATTAGCCACCATCATGACCTGCTTACTACCACATCATTAGCCACCATCATGACCTGCTTACTACCACATCATTAGCTACCATCACGACCTGCTTACTACCACATCAATAAAAAAACACTGACTTATTCATAATAAACAAACTTCAAAGATGGCACCTCTGCCAGAATAGCTCAGGCTGACATAAACCTGGGGATCAAAGTCAATCCTGGAGCACAGATTGTTAAATTATATAAAACTTTTTAAAAGTTTAGATTGTAAAGTATAAAAGCAAATAAATACTGTGGGCAGACAGACAACTGGTCGCATTCTGTGGACAGACAAGAAGATATGCAGATAAGAAGATATGCAGACAAGTAAATATGTAGACAAGAAGATAGACAGGCAAGAAAATAACAGACAAGAAGACAGAAAGATAAGAAAATAACAGACATGAAGACAATACACAACAACATAACAGACAAAAAGATAACAGACAACAAAATAACAAACAAGAAAATAACACACAAGAAGATAAAATACAAGAACTTAACAGACAAGAATATAGCCAGACAAGAACAAGAAAACAACAGACAAGAAGATAGATGAGAAAATAACAGACAAGAAGAGAGATGAGAAACTAGCAGACAAGAAGAGAGATTAGAAAATAGCAGACAATAGACAAGAAAATAGCAAACACAAAGATAGATGAGAAAATAGCGGACAAAAAGAGAAATGAGAAAATAGTAGACAAGAAGATAGATGAGAAAATAACAGACAAGAAGATAGATAAGAAAATAGCAGACAAGAAGATAGACAATAGCAAACAAGAAGATAGACAAGAAAATAGCAGACAAGAAAAGAAATGATAAAATAGCAGACAATAAGATAGATGAGAAAATAGCAGACAAGAAGATAGATAAGAAAATAGCAGACACAAAGATAGATGAGAAAATAGCAGACAAGAAGATAGATGAGAAAATAGTAGACAAGAAGGTAGATTAGAAAATAGCAGACAAGAACAAGATATATTAGAAAATAGCAGACAGGAAGAAAGATGAGAAAATAGCATATAAGAATGTAAGCAGAAAAGAAGATACACAAACGAGAAGATAACAAGCAAGAAAGTAACAGACAAGAAGATAGACAAGAAAATAGTAGACAAGAAGATAGATGAGAAAATAGCAGACAAGAAGATATATGAGAAAATAGCATACAATAATATAAACAGACAATAAGATACGCAAATGAGAAGATAACAGGCAAGAAAATAACAGACAAGAAGATAGACAGATGAGAAAATAATAGACACAAAGATAGACAGATGAGAAAATAGACAATAAAAATAACCAGACAAGAAATTAACAGACAAGAAGATAACAGACAAGAAGATAACAGACAAGAAGATAACGAGAGATAAGAGAACAGCATCAAGAAATATCCAGATTAGTCATCAAGAGTCTTTCAATGTAGATATGGCACATGATGATAACATTTATGATGGCCCCAAGCAAAGACTCCATTTTTCATACAATTTATTTATTTATTTGTATAAAACTTGTACATCTTTACAATATAAAAACACCATAAACTAAATCATTTGCAAGACAAACTGAACAAGACATATATGACATGAAGAACTGTTGTTCAGTTTGTAGAGTGTGTGACATGAAGAACTGTTGTTCAGTTTGTAAAGCATGTGTGACATGAAAACTGTTGTTCAGTTTGTAGAGTGTGTGACATGAAGAACTGTTGTTCACTTTGTAGAGAGTGTGTGACATGGAGAACTGTTGTTCAGTTTGTAGAGTGTGTGACATGAAGAACTGTTGTTCAGTTTGTAGAGAGTGTGTGACATGAAGAACTGTTGTTCATTTTGTAGAGAGTGTGACATGAAGAACTGTTGTTCAGTTTATAGAGTGTGTGACATGAAGAACTGTTGTTCAGTTTATAGAGTGTGTGACATGAAGAACTGTTGTTCAGTTTATAGAGTGTGTGACATGAAGAACTGTTGTTCAGTTTGTAGAGAGTGTGTGACTTGAAGAACTGTTGTTCAGTTTGTAGAGAGTGTGTGACATGAAGAACTGTTGTTCAGTTTATAGAGTGTGTGACATGAAGAACTGTTGTTCAGTTTATAGAGTGTATGACATGAAGAACTGTTGTTCAGTTTGTAGAACGTGTGTGACATGAAGAACTGTTGTTCAGTTTGTAGAGCATGTCTGACATGAAGAACTGTTGTTCAGTTTATAGAGTGTGTGACATGAAAAACTGATGTTCAGTTTGTAGACATGTGTGACATGAAGAATTGTTGTTCAGTTTATAGAGTGTGTGTGACATGTAGACAAAATCAGAAGAATATCTCTTTAGAGTTTGTTGTTTCAGAATAGAACCAGCTTAAAGGCAGTGAATGGAAACACATTCAGAACAGACAGAAAGGCCTGAATAACAACAAGAACAAATGATAAATCAGGAGACGCCAGAAATAACATGAAAGTCATGAGAACGCTGGAATCTAAGACTTGTTCTTTTCAAACACTTTTTTAAAATGTTCAGAAACAGGAAATAGTTCAAGCAAGATCTGGAGAGTAGGGTGGCTGATCTGTGCACTCATAGCTCAGATTCTTCAAAACATCCAGTGTCTTGTGAGCAGACGCATTGTCCTGCTAAAAGACAACAGCTGTTCTACAGCTACTCTCACATTTTTCTTTCAGTTCATTCCCTAACCAGCGCAGCAAGTTACAGCAGTTTTCTGCATTCATTTCTTGGCCTTTAGTCAGTCATCAAAATATCTTCCTTAACAGTAGCCATGACCTTTCCTGCTGACTTTTTGGTCTTGATTTTCTTCGACTGTATACAACCACCGTAAGGATTGTACATAACTTGAGTGCAGCCACTGTAAGGATTGTAGAGAACTTCAGTGCCGTCACTGTAAAGATTGTAGAGAACTTCAGTGCCGTCACTGTAAAGATTGTAGAGAACTTCAGTGCCGTCACTGTAAAGATTGTAGAGAACTTGAGTGCTGCCACTGTAAAGATTGTAGAGAACTTCAGTGCCGTCACTGTAAGGATTGTAGAGAACTTGAGTGCTGTCACTGTAAAGATTGTAGAGAACTTGAGTGCTGTCACTGTAAAGATTGTAGAGAACTTCAGTGCCGTCACTGTAAAGATTGTAGAGAACTTCAGTGATGCCACTGTAAAGATTGTAGAGAACTTGAGTGCTGTCACTGTAAAGATTGTAGAGAACTTGAGTGCTGCCACTGTAAAGATTGTAGAGAACTTGAGTGCTGTCACTGTAAAGATTGTAGAGAACTTCAGTGCCGTCACTGTAAAGATTGTAGAGAACTTCAGTGATGCCACTGTAAAGATTGTAGAGAACTTGAGTGCTGTCACTGTAAAGATTGTAGAGAACTTGAGTGCTGCCACTGTAAAGATTGTAGAGAACTTCAGTGCTGTCACTGTAAAGATTGTAGAGAACTTCAGTGCCGTCACTGTAAAGATTGTAGAGAACTTGAGTGCTGCCACTGTAAAGATTGTAGAGAACTTCAGTGCCGTCACTGTAAGGATTGTAGAGAACTTCAGTGCTGCCACTGTAAAGATTGTAGAGAACTTGAGTGCTGCCACTGTAAAGATTGTAGAGAACTCGAGTGCCACCACTGTAAGGATTGTTGTTTGGTCTCAGGATCAGAGTGGCGTGACCATGATTCATCAACAGTGACAAGTTGTTCCAAGAAGCTGTCATTAGATCTCTCATAGTGGCGTGACCATGTTTTATCAACAGTGACAAGTTGTTCCAAGAAGCTGTCAACAGATCTCTCATAATTACAGTAAAAATTAACATGGAGGTGTCTACTCAATTTCAACATTCCAGCACAAACTTGTCTGACAGTTTCTGCATACCCAAGTGCCCATTATCTATAAACAACTCAGCATGTTCCCCTGATATCACTAGTGTCTTAGCATTCTCTTGATATATCTAGTGTTTCAGTGTTCCCTTGATATCACTAGTGTCTTAGCATTCTCTTGATATATCTAGTGTTTCAGTGTTCCCTTGATATCACTAGTGTCTTAGCATTCTCTTGATATATCTAGTGTTTCAGTGTTCCCTTGATATC